>JAULBM010153814.1:0-43351 GCA_032357055.1 Geukensia granosissima | reverse complement strand
GGAGGCCTATTTGCGAATAACCAAATGACAAATCCGAATAACCAAAAGGAAAATGGAACTTCATTTTCCTATTCAAATTTGAAAAACGAAAAACAAAAAACGAAAAAGTAAACTACTTGATCCTCGTAAATGTAATAACCTTTTTAAAGGTAACCTTTCCTTATACGTCTCTGATAATACTATACTCAAAGATAAAATTAAGACATCATATTTGTAAAATGAGTATAATTTTTGTGGGGAATGTATAAAACTGTTGTACATACTGAAAAATAATCTAAAATGCCTGATACCTTCAATTCTTTCATACATCTGAAATTTTAAGATTTAGCAGCTTTTTCACATCTTACGGCTTAAAAGTACTTTAATATATTATATATTCTAAAGTTTTTTCTAGATGTGGTGTGTATTGTCCTCAGGAAAGGCAAAAAATGACCTTTTATGGTTACTTATATTGTACAGGTCACGATAATGACATCAGCAGTTAAACTTGCTTACACCTCAGCTCTTCTGGGAAACCAAGCAGAAAAAGAGAAACCAGCGACCATTATTGAGTCGCTCAACAAACTGAAAAAAATTATTACATGTTGAGACAACTTGAAGCTTTTGAGATGCTAGATGTTTGTGTAAACAAACCAAGTAATCAAAGATATCGATTAAATAATTTGAAATAACACCCCGTTGGTTTCCATTCACAATGACAATTATATCTTATATTTTAATACTGTTATACATGCACATATATCGAGTCTCTTGCCAGCTTTTGTAAGATCAAACATTAAGTCCTACATTTCATTTTTTTAATTCTCCAGCCTGCACATGCTTTTTACCGCGAATTTGTTATTTTATAATTGGCTTTGCGATTATGTTTTCTCAGATTTTGATTATTGTCTTCTTTGAATGACCTTGTCACATATTTCAATGCAAATTTCATACCTTATCATATATACTAGGGTTGAGAAATACTTCCTTTAACAGCGCACGTCCCTATCTCATTACATATAAGAAGAGGTCCCCAGGGTAGATATATAAAAGTTATACAAGTTGAGATCTGGGACATGGAAAACATAGCCTGAGCGCCTCATATGTATATATCAATAAAATTCAACACTCGGATCATTTAACATTTATATATGATATTTTACTGTTTATAATCTTTTACATATTTACGTGGTCAGAAGAAGTATATTTGATTTTTTGTGGTTATTTCAATGTGGAATTTAAATAATTAAAAAGGCTAATTTTAATTTTCAATTATATCTATTAAGCAAATTTTTTATGGAGTGAAATTCTAATATTTTATTAAAGAAATGATGATGAGAAAAATGATGGAATTCCTTATAAATGTAGTCTCAAACTTTTATGGATTTCTATCAATATATATTCTTTTTTAAAGGAGCTTTAATCTGAATTGATCCATCATAAAATATTTGGTCAAGGGCAAAAAATACATAATTTTCTTTTAAATATATTTCAGGACAACCAGTAAAAATACCAAAAAGCTTTTGATACAAATAACTAGTAGTTGTTCTTGCCTTCAGATTTGAATTCTTATTTCGATTTGTTTGGTTTTGACTATTGTTTTACTATGTTTGGATCTTGGACTTCCTATGTTTTGGTTCTAATGCTATTGATGAGACATTACTCCTTGAATTGTACATATAGCATAACAAAATTTATTTAACATTGGTTAAGTTGTATTTTGAAACCACTGGGTCGATGACACTGCTGGTGGACCAGAAGCTCATTAGGGTATTTACCAGCCCTGTTGTCAGACTTGCCTGACATGACAATTGTCAAACAATGTTAAACAGAAATCTGCTGCATTTCTTTAAATTCTACAGAAAATACGGAAAGACCTCAAACCCTTTAGTTTTTATTAGTTGTCTCTGACACAGGATTTGGCTACCTATTTCCATTTATTTGGTTGTGATTACTTCTTTTGCTATGTTTGGATCCTGGACTTCCTATGTTTGGTCTAATGCTACTGATGAGAGTTTACCCCTTGAAATGTACATATAGCATAACAAAATGCACAATATTTACTTAATTGTAATCTTGTATTTTGTACATTTGTGATTTATTTGGGCCAATTTAGAGATCCTCATGAGTGGTACTCCCCTTCTTGTTGAAGACTTTGTCAAGACTTCTACATTTTTACTTTTCCTCAACAGCTTATTACTCTATTTCTTCCATTTTTCAGTTTTTCCAATTTAACCTACATCCTTACAAGTTTAAAAAAAGATTGGATGATACAGCATATGTTTGTTATGTCCTTTATCTAAAAGATGGTCAATAACCTGTTTCTGCCTAATTCACATTGAAACCAACTGATTTTGTTAATTCGTTGACAACTGAAGATGGCATTTAAAAGGGCTTGACAGTCTGTTCTTTGCCAGTGATGTCTGAATTTTCATAGATGTTTTCTGAATACTGTGGCTGAGGAAATATAATTTAATATTCATTGTATTTCACTTATATATCCTGTCTGAGGATTTAATAACATATAATATATTTTTGGTAATTTGCAAAAGGTTAGATAAAATTCATATTTCAAACTGATGATATAATGTAGCAATTTGAACCTCCAAACAAATTAAAGAAGTCCAAGATTTCCTTTTTTTATTACAGTAGTTCATCTTCCACAATGTCACCTGAATTCACTGGCTTTTGATTGTTTCGGTTGGTGATGTTACAGGGTAACAAGAAGTACTCATGAAATGTAATGTCAGAGAGTTAAAACATGACACTTAGAATAAACATTAGCCTTTGATACTGAAATTTGCCCAAAATGGGTCCTTTGTGCTAAGAATGTAAGATAATTTAAGGAAAGAATAGGGGAAAAATGGCTACAACTTTACAGGAATTCAATGCAAATATTCCTCTTTTTTAAAATATCTTTTTGGACAAAATGCATAGCCCAAACACTGATAGGGCGACCTTTTTTCTGGTCACAAGAAATATTTCTGACGTTGAATGCATTACTGCCCCAACAAATGAGGCATAGAAGGGTGATGTCAGGGGGTGGTAATCATTTAAATTAAAATTCCTTATAATATACAAGTAAAGTTTCATTAATGTTAATTACACTAAATAACCTAGAATTCTAAGTAAACCAAAAGAAATGATAAAGTGACATTTTGCGTTCTTTCATCCAGGTGTAAATACAAATGCATTTGTATATTTTAACAGAAATGACACTGTAAGGTCTCATTAGAGACGATCTAATATTTGATTCATTATTTAGGTACCTTGGTGATCACAAAGGATTAGATTTGTTATGGCCTGTTTTTGGCCCCAAAATTAAACAACCAGTGAGCTAAGATATATTGCTCTTTTCACAAAATGTATCAATTTTTTGTCAAAACACTCCTTACAGGATGTTGCATAGGTCTAAAATAGAAAATTTTAACAAATTTGTTAAAAATGTATTATTTTATTCAGTTTTTGGCTTTGATAAAAGGAGCCGCATCCGTCTTTCGCCAAAATTTTTAACATGCAGTGTATATTTGTTAGTTACAGGAATTCCAAGATACCAAAGGGGCAGACAGAAATCGTTAAGTCAGAAGACAGACAAGACCATGGCCAACAAATGAAATGAAAAAGACAAACATAGAAAACACAACACTACACTGAAAACTAAAGCTAGTGGCACCCATCATGTTACTCAGTAGTCAAAGCCGGTGTATAGTCACAATTCATGTTAGTCACAACCAGTTTAGGATTCATAACAGTCAGAAGATATCCATTGTTATTTTTGAAATGGATATTTCGTACCGATCAACCAAATCATGATGGGGACCAAAAAACTTCCAGAGTGATGACTCTAATTTTTCCCTGAGAAACCCTTGGCTCAGGAGCTTTCTTGTCAGCTGCAACCTGCTATCAATAAAATCCTGTTAGGAAGCACAAGACCTGGAGTAGCATATCAATTGAGAAAAATACACTCCATTGCAGGTGCTGCCGGAATGTTGCTAGACATGAACAGAAACTTTACAATTGGAAAAACAAAGTCATCTCTCTTCATAAAGTTTTGTTCTTAAACAGCCCTTACTGTCAATTTCTAGGAGCAAGTCTAAGTTAGAAGCAGACTTTTATGTTTCTGTAGTATCTTTGATTTCAAGGTCAATGGGATAGATGAGGTCAACATTTATGTTAATATTTTGAATGAACACAAATGCAGCAATTACTAATTTTAACCAAAACCATATAAAATTCCACCAAAATATTAAAATTTTCAAAACATTTCGAACATAACCCATGTTTATGAAATCATCAGCTAGTTTGCAAAACCATTTCTGATTTTTTTTTTTAAAGCATCAATTGTACTGTTTTTTGTTGATTTAGGTTCTGTTATGTCATTATTTGAAAATCCCTTCATTTCTAGGGCCAGAAATGGGTCATTCTGAACCCACACCTTTTCTCTTATTGTTCAGGTTGTAGAATTTCATTTAGCATTTTATACTGCTAGACTACCATAAATATATATTTAATATCATACAGTAAAATGTCTGGTATAAGCCTAATAAAAAAATCATTTACACAACCACATTCATATACAAATAAAATACAATCATACTTCTCATACAGAACATTTTCTTAAGAACATTTTCTTATAAATTATCCATGAATATTCATGGTGATAATTTATTGTACAATTTATCACAGTATAAATTCAGTTACAATTCAAATGCTTATTGTAAAAACTAAAATGATAAAAACTTTCACATGTATATACAGCATATAATTGATAAAATTTAATTTCCTGATAACATCATTTCTAAATTATATGTACAAATAAATTATCTGTCGGTATAAATAAAACTATGTAGAAACTTTCAGAGGAACATTCTTTTTATTTTGTTGGTTTAGTTTTTAAATACCTGTTTATTTGATTTTACCAAATTGAAAAAATCAGGGATATATCCCTGAAAAAATGTCATTTTCCTAAACATTTATTTTACTCTTAGGAAATTAAAGAAAAGGGTCTTTAAATTTTAGGGTATAAAGGTCACTGAATACTTTAGTCTTGTTTTGTAAATACCAGGACAGAAGAACATGTTTGCATTAGAACTGTTTTAAAGGAATTGGAATACATGTTTTGCCTTCATTTCCAGCTTAAATGCCAACTTGATGTTTTAGTCTATGTGAGGCATGATGCTGCATATTCTATCTTGCAAATTACTTAAAAAAATGCTTAAAACATGTACAAATTATTGATAAGCTTGCTGTGTGTTCTATGTTTGTCTTTCGTTGGCCATTATTTTGTGTGTCTTCCCACTTAACGATTTCTGTCTGCCCCTTTGTTATCTTTGAATTCTTTTTTAATTTATGAAAAATTAGTTAAAGTCCTTACTTGCAAATTATATGAAAACAATGTAAAATTCATGAAAGTAAATAAAAATTTTCCAACAATATGGTTTGAGAAAGTCAAAAGTCTGCATTTTTTCAAATTTTGTTTTGGCTATGCTGTAGAAATTAAAAGACTTTACAAACTTTCTATAAATATTCCAACATTTTATATTGGGAATCAAATTAGGATCAAATATAATCTTGGAAGGGAAACAAATAATTGGAGAAGACACAAACCCATTTGTAGACTTAAAAATTAAAACATGCTGACCTTGAACATTACCTTTAAAACAAGGGAAAAAAATCCCAATTCATCAAAAACTTATCTTTGACTTCCTATGTTTCCGGTCCAATGCTACTGATGAGAAGTTACTCCTCGAAATGTACATATAGCACACCTAAATTTTCCATATTTAGTCAACATTGGTAATTTTGTATTTTTATACAAAATGTTTTATCTATAACTACCCTCTCTATTAACTTCAAGATGCAAAAACCAATATTTGTGATAATCGTAGTCATTACATTTAATAATATAGCACTTATATGAGATCACAATATTATCAATCAAACAATTCCTTTCTAAACATTTCAGTACAGATTTCAAAATATTTTTGTTCACAAGTCATGAGTACTGGTGACATAGTTATACAAGTGTCAACTATACTAGTCACAAGCTGTATACAGTAACACTATAATCAGATTCTATAAGCTTAAAGGATTATCAAATTCAAAGACTGGCAGGATAAAAGGGTACTAACAGTGAATATAATTATAAAATGATCTGTAAGTAAAATTCTGACAGTGTTAACCTGAGGATTTAATCAAGAAATCAGGGTAGTGAACAAAAGTATGGAGGATGAAAGAAACACTTCATGAAAATATAGTTCCTGTTAAAAATTAGTCACAATTGTTATAAATGATTTCTCACCCTCTAAAATAACATTTTAGTTCAGGCAATATAATTAGAGATTTGGTACAAAATACTTCTTTAAATTTATGTGAAAAATATATTATTCATATAACTAAATTTCACTCACTATGTCAAAACTAAACACCAAACATATACATAAATATGGACAAGAAAACAACCAAAGTATAGCTTAATTTACAACCAGAATTAATTGTCCTAAACCTGCCATCAATCAAAGATGAATTAAACTGAACTGAATTTGACTGAACAGTAGTAAAATCAACATACAATTATGTCCAGTAAGTTTTCACCTAGATTCACAAAAGATACCCACTAGACTGTATACAGAACAGCATTTATGATATAAAAATGTCTATTTTGTTATTTGTGTTAAATTATTGTTTAATATTAATACATAAATAATGTACTCCGTATTTTGGTGACTTATTAAAAATGACACAAAAGTATATAATTAAGTGTAATCCAACAAGATAAAATATTTTGAATGGTGTTAAACACATTTATTGAAAATCTTAGATTTAATGTGGTAAAATTTCATTTTTTAAACAACATCCTAACATTAAATTTCTTTCACTCTTTGTCGTAAATATTTCAATTTTACTGCTTTTATGAACATATTTTTATCAATTGTTAAAGAAACCCTAAACCTTTTGGAATAACTATCTGTCTAAATCCTATATAATCCCTAAATCTTTTACTATAAAGTTTAACAAATAATTTTTTTAATCTTACACAATCACTATTTGGATTTTGACTGCTAGAACATGCTAAAATATTGAATATAAGATGCGGACAAAATCAAGTATTTCTTTTTCTCTAACTTCTGTCTATTTCAATTATTCAGAGCTTAAGGTTAATATGCATTGTTATGGTTCATGATAGTACTTCATCAAAAGTATGCTTATTTAAAATCAGAAAAGATTCTGCTAACCATAAAAAACAGGGAAATGACCAAAATTAAAATTAACAACATTTGAATTGATCAGCTTGTAATTTTATATTTTAAATGAAACTTGAGCTCTTGGAAACACATTAAAGCAGCTTCCCTAGGTGGTAGTACACAAAAGTACAACAATATTTGGACAATACAATTCTTAAAATAATCCATATTTATTAAGAAAGTTATAAACAAATATTGCTATGATCCAAGACTAAAAACATCATTTATTTAATGTGGACATCTTCTTTCGAACACCGTTTCAGTAAACAATACCTGAAGCATCAAGTTAATCTGTTTATCTCTTGTTTGTAGTGTAGTGAGGTAATTTACCTCTGGATGTTAAAGAACAATAGAATCAACAATTTTGTTTATATCAGGGTAGTTACTCGATAATAGAATTATCAAGTCTGCAAGATCAAAGGACAAACACATATACCAACAATAATTAAGAAATATACATCTCAGATTGATTTAGTATCAGTTGTAGGTTGTTTTTTTTTAAATGAAATCAGGTAATTTCCCCATATGTTGTTTTATTATATATATTTATTCTATGGTCATACATATGATAATTTTTTATGGCATTTTATATGTATTGTTGTGCTAAATATGAGGGCCTCAGGAAAGATTAGTTTGTAAATAACTCTTGAAATAAAGAATTCAATATTATTTTCAAATCTTAAAATTGAAAACATTTTACTCCTTATCAAGATCTGTTAATAGGACAAATCTGTATTAAAAATTTGCAAAAATGCTGAATAAAATCAAATTTGAACAGGATAACACTATATGACTTATCCACATTTCTTGCAGTGTATTTAATAATATATTTCAGTTTTTGCTGATTTTACTTACATAACAGTGTATGTCTGAAATAGGGTATTGCTTTTTTATATCTGCAGGCAGAACTGTTTTTATTTACCACCCTGTAAGTTTTCTTGAGTTTAGCATTCATATGATTTATGTTATATATAGATCACAGTTTTTCAGTATCTTCTGACAGAACATTAGATGTATAGTTTCCTTCCCATATGTCATCTTTTAACTGTCTCTCTTTCTTTTTCTTGTCTGAAATTGGAAAAAAGTTTTTACATTGAAATTTGCAAAAATTACTATGCCTTAAAATCCTTAAGTGAAGGTTTTTACTTAGTGAGAAGAAATATAGGGTCAGAAAAGAGGCTTGCCTACTGTCACATATTGAAAAATGTTATTTCAATGGTTTCCCATCTTAAACCTTGTTATTTCACCTATTATTTATATCAAAAATAGTAAAAGTGGAAAAGTATAAAACATGATGTGCTGATGCTGTAATAATACAAATGTATCTCTTTGAACCGTGTGACAACTAACAACATCTCAAAGGTAGAGATTATAAAAATACTAGTAAGATATCCATGAAACGTTTCTGTTTCTGTCAAGATGACAGAAATGAAAACCTTTCACAGGTATCTTACACTGGAAATTTTGATCATCTAACTGTAAAAATTAGACAATCTCTACCTTTGTCTTGTGAGAGATTCTTTTCATTTCATGCTTAATTTCTTGATCACTGACACCGACGGCCAAGGGATATAACCAGTTCTGTTCAGTCCTGGACATACATTATTTTTATCTTTTCATGTCAGAGTTTCTATAAACACCTCAACATACATTTCCAACTTTGGCCTGTTCAAATTCTTCATTATGTCCTGGATATGTTAACTTCTTATGGCTAGCTAGATGTTAGAGAAAATGGGTATTGAGTTAATGTAAGCAAGAACTAAAACCATTAAATTTCAGGAGTTGTTAATGCAAGTGAAAAGTGTTTTTATTGCTGTTCTTCATCTGAAGTTTCTGTTAGGCCTTAAATAATGAGGCAAATATACCAAATCTAGCAATAAGATCAAGACAGCCATTAGCATACAAGACATTTCTGCCCTTTAGCTTGCTTAAGAACAGTTAAGTCTTTACACAGTTCAAATTTACACTTTGACATAAATTTCTACCTTTGGCTTGTTTAAGTTTTCTTTTTTCTTCTCTTTCTTTTTCTCTTTGTTCTTTGGATACTTTAGACTGGAGACCTAACGCTCCAGTTAACATCCTTCTGGCTACTACAGCTGTTGTTTCTGGTCGTTCTTTGTAAGGCTGCAGGAATTCTGTAATATATAAATTTAATCATATAAATAGTTAACATATTCCCTGATACTATGTCATGTCTATTTATAATAATGAATGTATGGGAATGTTCATTTCATAATGGTGTTAGAAAATTCATTTAAAATTAACAATGTTGTTATGCTTAATACAACTCAAGAAAATTTAAAATCAATTATTAACAAAGACAAATGTGTCCCAATAAATGCATTGGACACATTCCCTTACCAGATAATACAATTGTGTGCAAAATACAGAGAGATGTAATAAATAAAATCAAATTCTGTATGTTATCCTAAATATACTGGTGTTAAAAATCTCACAAGAAAACTCTGTTAAAATCTCAACAGATAGTTCTCTCTAATCTCATGTAAAATCTCACAAGATAATTTTGTCTAACCTTAAGATAGTTCTGATAAAATCTCAAAAGTTAATTAAGTCTAACCTTGTGTTAAATTACACAAGATAATTCTGTTAAAATCTCACACGATAATAATGTCTAAACTCCAGTTAAAATCAAGAAAGATAATTTTTTCCCTCCAGGACACAGGTTTGCCTGACAAATCAAGGGCAATAACTCCAGAAAGTTAATATCAGACCTTTTACTTGTGGAAATCATATTTCAGAGGTAAAACTTGATGGACATGGAAATGTAAAACTATTATTTGCCAACATACTATAAAATCATTTTTCACTGTGTTAAGTTTGTCATTTATTTTGATTTTGCAGTATACAAAATGGACTGTTTACTGGGTGCTGTTATCAGCTTATACTTAATAAAGATGATTATCATTTACTTATAATTTATTGTTTACAAGCTGTTTTAATGACAAAGTATTGTTTATACCCTTACTCAATATATAATCTGACTTAGATATTCCAATTATCGGTAAAAAGATACATGTTATTTCATATTACTCATTATTACTCAATGATTGATCTGATTACCGGGAGTATTGTTGTTTTTATTACCAATATATTACTGGTATTACAAGGCAAAAAGTTTAACAACAATGACCTAAGCCAACTAACAAACCAGTAAAAAATACGAACAAATTGTGTTGCATCATTTTGTCTTATATTTCTATGCAGTTTGTCTGAAAAAATGTAAACTCAATAATGGCTGTATATTTATTAACACTAGGTTAAAACAAAACACATTCATTTTGATGGACATATCACAAACTTCAACAAAGAAGAAGACTGCTTTGGTGGTGAACTGGTTAGCGTGCTTGCCTCTAGTGCTGAAGGTTGTGGGTTCAATTCCTGGTCGGGCCAAACCAGACATTTTAATTGGTATTTGCTGCTTCTCCGCTGAGCACCCAGCATTTAGGAGAAAGAGCAAAGATTGGACCGTCCAGAGTCAGTAAAATGTGTTTGGGTAAAGTGGCTTGTCTTCCTGTGGACTGTTGCATTCGTGAACTAGCACATTAAAAATCCGGCACAACGTGCCGGTCTAGTACAATGCAGGAATCATTCATCATCATTCCTGAATATGCATGAAATATTTGCCACTGAACATTAAGCAATCAATCAATCAATCAATCAATCAACAAGGAAGAAAAGCTATTCCCAAAACAAGCAAGGTATAAGCTGCTATTCCATTTGAATATTTTCTTTAATTAGTCACTCTATCTAGTAGAAGGAATTCAAGTCATAAAATTATGATTAGAAATTTAAATTTTTCTGATACATGTAACTCTTTATTTGGAAGCCATAACCACATTAAAATTGGGAATCCTAACACTTAGAAGAAGGTAGAAGAAAAAAATCATCAACATAACCAAAAAATGAAGAATTCAGGATGGTTATACAAATACACAAGGTTGAAGTCTCCACTTGCCATTCAAAATAGGCAGAAATTTGGGTTTTATAATGTATTGTGAAATACATTGGAATTCCTCTACTTTTCTAGTGCTGAAAAGGTGTACCATAGGGATTGTTCTTTTGTAAACAGAGGTCTAAATAAATATGCATCAGTTTTTTTAGTTAAAGACTTTACACATGTAATAAGTAAAATATCACATACCAACAGCTCGTTTGGCCTTCAGTTTAGATTGTCTGCAAGCAAGTGACAGTGGTCCCACTTTTAACAATGGATGAGTAAATTGCAAAGCTTCATTTGCTAGAATAAATCATGAAATTAATAAGAAAACTAACTTTTGTCAACCTTTTTTTCAGTTATCGGTAAACATGTTAACTAATCTTGTAAACACTTTTTCATAAACATAAAGTGCAATAATGTATTGCATCATCATGCTAGTCCCAATTATTAAACATTTTACGAATTGATATTGATATAATAAGCACCCAATATTAATTGAACCTACAAAAAATTACACAAAAACAAATAAAAGTTGAGCTATAATACTTTTACAGCAATTTTAATATTACAATTCATAATTTGCTTTTCCATTTAAGTGGTTAATTTGGCAGGCGTTTCATTTTGCCTTTTGCAAGCTAATTTGCAGTGAAAATATCTGTCTCAACTAAAAGAGTTGCACAAGAACTGGCAATTATAAAATTGTGCCCAATAATATTAGATCTCTCCCTGACTACTAAATGCATAAAATCCCCTTTGGAGACCCCTGTAAAAATGAAATTTGGCAGGGGTTCTCCCTGACCTACACAACGACCCTGACTAACCTGTTAGTCTGGTAGTCATCTGTCCATTATTCTACTGAAAACTAGACACCTTATCCAGACAAAATTTTAGGGGAATTTGCCCATTATACTGAGTCTTCTTAAAATCAATTGTTTTGCCACAACTAATAATGGTATTCCTCTTTCTAAGTGGTATAATCCACTTCACTTCAGTTTGAATTAGCAGTCGTTATACATTCAAGAGTTTTCATGTGGAAACCCAAACTTCCAACTTATTCAAAGTCACTGTAACCTTGACCTTTAACCTAGAGACCCAAAAAGCAATAGGAACACTCCTTTTCTTAAGAGGGGTGAACTGTTTAAGATTGCTTTAGATCTAGTAATTTGTTCAATAGTTATTATATGGAAGCCACAAATTTTCCTAAATTTTTGTCTACTTAATAAAATCACTGGGACCTATCCTATTGACCTAGTTATAAAAAAAATCAATATGTATATTCCTTGCATGAAGAGTTATAATTCGCTTAACATGCTTAAGTTAAGATAAGTTTATTTGTTCAAGAATTAAAAAAATTCAATCAATCTATTTTATTCACTGTGACCTTTAAGCTAATCACCCCAAAATCAAAATGGCTTTTAATCATCCAAGAGTAATAATCCATACAAGTTGTGTTTGGATCTGTCAAATTGTTCAGGAGTTATCACCCAGAAACCCCAATATAATAAATTTTGGTGTTTTTCTGAAGGTAAATTTTGATAAATTTGTATAAAATCATAACAAAATCTTGAATGTGTAAGCACCTTGTAGTCCCTTGCAATGATTGTATATAAATGTTGTGAATATAATTTAAAGTAGAATTTTCTCAGAAATTTGATGAGCAATCTCATGATCAAAAGCTTTAATGTTAACATGTTCTTACACAAGTATTCTTACTTTACTAATGATTAAAATAATTATGAATTAATATAAGTAAGAAAATAAAACAGGACAAAGCTCTTACATGGGTATAGCCCTTTTTAAAAAAATCATTTTTAGACACTTAATTTTATTTCAAAATAGTCAATAGGTTTCAACTTCTTGGCCTTTATTTACAAAATAACTTATTACAATGCCAAATTGTAAAGAATTATATTTACAAGAAGAAGCAAAACTTACAAAAGATACCCCCTCCCCCCATGAATTATCTGCCTTTTGAATGAGCCGAGATAATTTCCTTCCCATGTGCAAATCTACACATTGTGTCTAATGTTCATATAAAGATTGACTGAAATCCACTGAACAGTTTAGGAGAAGTTGTGCTTACAATGTATGTGGACAGAAAGACGGAAAAACAGACAGGTGATTCCTATATAACCCCGAGCTTTGTTTGCAGGGGTACAAAAAAAAATTCCATCATTATAAAAATATGTAAGTCATAAGTTGTTTATGAATCCTTGGCCTGGTTAATATTTGGGATGTGTAGCAAAATTGTTAAAGAAAACAATGCTGTCCAGATAATAACTTCTGCATTTACTAGTATTTAGAACTTGATTAATAATGTATTAACAGCACAAGGACCATGATTTATAGCAATTACTGAAATTAAATTTTTTACAAGATATATCTGCTTCTCTCAATTTCACAGTACATGTAATACCCATGCCATAAAACCAGTCTTATAAAATATTAATTTCAAAATCAATCTAAGGATCTTTGAAAACAAGTTTTTAAAAAGGCTATAAATGGTGGTATATTTACCTGCAATTGTACTGGAGAAAACTCCTAATGCATGAGTATCATCCACCCATTTAATATCGAAACCTTTTGTCCTGTAAAATATACAAAATTTCTGGTGTCAGATACAATTTAACATGATGCAGTCTGACTTAAAATGTAAAATTTAATATACACTGTATACACACATAAACAATTAAAGTGCTACAAATTCATGACACCATTCATGAATGCCACATAGAGATTCTCATCAAGGTTAACTTGACATTTATGAATTCTTTGAAACAGCTATAACAAAATAACTATCTTTTCTTGAGATGACAACTGTAATCGTTTCACCATTTAAATGCAAAAAATTCTCAAATGCACACCACCAATTTCAATGAAAATCTCTGAAACAACCTAACAACTTATGAAACCTGTACTAAGTATTGTTTCTGTTCCATCTTCGCATGATTAAGAATACATGTCAAGCGAGCTTAAGATAGCTTCCCACAGCCTGAGTTGTATAAAATTTAATACAATTTTCCCTTCTCAATTTTTTTATGTTGTACTTGTACTTCATTGTCTAGATAGTTATGTAGGGGTTTGAATGCCTGAACAGCTAATTTTGGGCCTGACCGTACCCTTTCAGACTTTCTTGTTGATGATTTACTATTTGTCTTTGCAAAGTAATAGGAGCTTTTAAGCCAAAAAATTGACTAAAAACTAAATTATTCATTAGACATTTTACTTTGACTACAAAACAGAAAAACTTTTACCCGATACTTGCATCAAGTAAAAAAATGCCTTTATTGACAAAATGTCTCATTTCATGCAGTTTAATCATCAGTGGGGTATATTTTTTAACTTAAAAAAAGAAACAGTTTCATATCTTGAAAAAAAATGTCATTAAGCATCTTATAACTTGTACTTGTTTTAAGATAGTCTGTTATTTTCTGTATTTGCTTGATGCTTTCTAATAGTAAATATGGTAAAAAAAATCACAAAAAATCAACATTTTTCGGCTATTTTTTTTTCTAAATAAACCCAGAAAGATATGTCAAAATGATATCATAATGCATATCTTTAACATCTAATAGTTTATTGTTGACACATCAGGCATAACTGAAAAAAGACCTTATTATGGAAACACTACCCAAGTCACTGGGCTATGATAATGATGTCAAGGTTAAATGACATATAGCACACTGGCATGTACCTAGTAAGAACTATCTAGTCTTTGTAAAACAGTTAATACATGGACTTGAATGTGAAAAAAAATGCATATTTTACAAGTCACTAAACCATGAATTCAGGTGAAAGCCAGGAAAGAAGTATCAAACTGACCTTTTCCATGTTCTAGCTTTTGACCAAATATGCATGGTCTAAGAAGAAATTGTTGAGAAATAGATTTAATGTGAAATATATTGCAAACTTTTCTAATGCTTACAAAGTCATTGAACCATGACAATGAGATCAAGGTAAAATAGCCTATGACTGGCTGATAACTTTATATCATGACCTATTTGGACACCAAATTGGGTCATCTTTGGTCAATGTTTCAAAGAAATAAAATTTTCTTATTTCAGAATGTAAAACCCTTGTCTCACAGCTGGGGAGACAAAAAATATCAGAAATTACACAGTCTTTCAAATTACAATATTATGCCAAATCAAGAAGATGGAGGAAAGCAATAGCTGATACTCACAAGTATTCATTTACTTATTAAAATCATATTGTTTTCATATCATCCAAAATATTCTTATTTTGAGGCAAAATATATATCTCATTGTGCCTTTCAATCTAAGCTAAGCCTTTTTCAGATAGCAATCCAACCTGGAATATGCAACAAATTTTAAAGATGTCACTTACTTAAACTGACTAAATGCTGATAAGAGATCCTCAGTTTTCAATTCTGGGGAAAAGTCGTAGATTTCTATCACATGATTCATACCTGTAATAAATTGTTCTTTTCATTTATATGTTTACTATTAGTACAGTCATTCACTTATGCAGTATCATAAACATATCATAAAATAAAATACAACCTTTAAATCAGAGCCTGTATCGCTCCCCTAGTGCTGTGCAACTTGAATAAATTACCGACGAAACCCCATAAGGGCATCAGGCCACATTTTTTGGCCAAAGAATTTGGCTAAAAAATAAAAAGTAGCTAAAATCTTTTATTCTATACCATTTGTATTAAAAATGTCCATTAAAAATATCAGACATTTTTTAGTTTTAATTGGTTCTACAACAGTTACATGGTACAAAGAAATTGCTTCATATTTAAAAATAATAAAAAATTACTTATTTTAAACAATTTTGTTTAGTTTGATACAGATCACACATAATCATCAGAACCAAACTTTACATGTTTTAAGATCCATCAAGTACAAATGATTAGGTAAAATATCTTCGTAATACGAGCTGTTGCTCATATCTATTTTTAACAAATACCTCCAAAAAGTGAGTATTTTTAGAGAAAGGGTTACATTCTTGTTGAAATTGTCAAATGTGTACTTCTGTTTTGCTGAAATGATGAAAATTATAGAAGTATAAGTTATGAATCATTATAAAGACAGTTATTAAAAAGTATTTATACAACAACTTATTGTTTTATCACAAAATCTAAAATTTGGGGAAAATATGGGATTCAACTTAGCAACTTCTTTGAAAAGATTTCACATAGGATCCAATGTAAAAATAAGTCTGTTTTTGGCTGTCGTCTTGATTATCTAATCGATAGGAAAAATTAAACTTTTTAAAAGGACCATCCAAGGATCATATCAATCAGCTTGTTAATTGCAGAGAAAAGAAAAAATGAAAAATTTTTCATATTGTCCAATGTTATGCTGTACTAATTTGGGCTGTACTACCATCCCCAATTTTCAATTAACATGAAAAACATTTGTTCTGTAAAGGACCATTAAGGATCATTCCCACAACACAAATCAATTCAATGGGCTTATCTGTTTTAGATTAGAATAAATATGAATAAAATTCCTATTGGTTCTAATGCTGAACTAAATGCGGCTGTGTGGGCCATTTTGAATATTTGATCAGCAAGAAAAAAAAAATATATGCAGAGGACCATATTAAGGATCGTTCATACACACACACACACACACACACACACAAAAAAAACCCAAATAATTCGGCCTAGGAGTAACAGATAAAAAAAAAATTGAAAAAAAATATCCATTCTTATGCAATATTTTTGTAACACCTTATTTGATTGGCTTGTATTCTACCTAAAATTCAAAATCTATTTGTCGTAACTAGGTGAACTCATATAAAAAGCCGCCATATTGCCGCCATGTTGGAATAATAGATTTATTGCTTGTCAAATACAATAAAATACACAAAATATTTTATATGTCTAACGAAAAAACTTACTTTAGAACAATTTTATCCAAATTTGAAGCATACATGAAACCTATAAACACCCGTTGTTCACTTTTCAACATGGAAGTGTTCAAGTGACGTCTTGTTTTTTCTATGACGTTTTTCAGCGGGAAACGAGCACAATGATTCACGAAATTTCTTTTGTCACCGTTTATTTAATATAAATCAAAGGTTTTTAATTACAATTGCATTAGAATGGAGATAACTGTATTGTATTTTAAGCTTTTCGGACCTAAATCTTGATTTTACTGTTGCAAATATCCGTTTACATGGCTCCGCTACGCGTCGCCAGGTAAACTCAATTTGCGACAGTAAAATCCACCATTTACCTCGTCAAAGCTTAAAATACAATACAGTTATCTCCTAAATAAATATGTTGATTATATGTACATCTGAGAGAACATCTTGGTTGTAATCAGCAATATTCATGACCACTGGCATAATTGTCTGTGTTGGTATTAGGTGTGCAAAAATTGTTTTATTGTTATATTGAAAGTCAATTTGATCCTTAACTTTGTGCAAAAAAAATGCTAAGATTACATATGTTACAAGTTGCAAATTTAAATTGGACACACGAAGTACTGTTTTAAGCAATACCTAGTTAATGATTTGTGATCATCTAATTCAGTTGCTCGAGACATGTTGCCTTACAGCAGTGTCATAAAGACTGTAAAATGTTATCACATATCCGCTGATTGACTATTCAGTTGTTGAAGACATGATGCCGTACAGCACTCTCCTAAGGACTATTCAAATAGAAGATATAAATGGAAGGCATGTTTCACCAAATTAATAACATTTGTTTCATTTCCCAGATATTTGAATTGTTGTTATCGCTGTGTGCTGTCGAAGGAATCAGACCAATCGTCTGTCGATGTATTTTGTCCACCTGCTTTGTCAAACAGAAAGAGCAATATGCTGAACTGGCTCAGACTCCAGTTACACAGATCAAAGAACCATTGTTTGCTATCATCCATTGGGCATCACAGCCAGCCGAGTCACATGATCAGGCTTCATTATATGCTATCGACTTTCTTACTGAGTTCTATGAGGTAAATAAACTGTGTAATTATCTTCAACCTGTTTTTGAACAAGAAAATTTTAGTCAATCGAATATCTTGAGAATTTGTTACTGTCATGATTCCTGTATTTTATCTTTTATTAAGTAGGCATTTCTTAAAGCTATATCCCATTTGCCATAGGTATTTAGTTCCTATTTCATCAGAATATTTGAAATCTGTTTTTACATTGGTTAGGCGGCTAAGAATAATTAACTTTTTGGTGCTGCTTAATAGCTTTTATGGTTGTGTTGTTTGAAAAGGGAAATAACTAGAAATATAAAATAAATTCTGAATTCAATGTCAACAAACCATTTTAAAGATCAACATATTGGCTTCAAAGCTTGACATCATATGGAGACAAATGTAATAAACATTCTATATTTGTATTCATATTTTGAACATTAAAAAGTCCCTTTAGGACCTGAAAATAAAGATTGCTCTTAGATGCAGAAGTCACACTCAAATAAAATGTCAATCCTACAGTGAAACATTATTTGATTATTGTAGGAAATGATTTACTCCAACACAAGGATACAATATTCTGCTCATGCTGACCTTGTTCTGCCCTTAGCTCTACAAGCCATCAGTACCAAAATAGAGGGAGAATCTCCTCAGATGAAGAAAATCTGTCTCAGAATTACCAAGGCTTTACAGCTAATTATAGGTAAAAAAGCTTGAATTTACCATGGCTAAAAACTCTAAAAATCAACACAGCTTTACAGCTGTGCATAGGTAAAAAATCAACACTCAAATAACCTAGTTTTCACAGCTGTGTCAAGGTAAATCACTCAAAATCACCCAGACTTTACAGCAGTGCATGTGTAAAAACACTAAAAGCACTAAAAGTCACCAAGGCATTTCAGCTTTGTTGAGGTAAAAACACTCTAAATAACAAAGGCTTTACAGCTGTTTTGAGATAAAAACACTAAAAATCACCAAGACTACAGCTTTGTATAGATTTATTGCTTTACATCCAGCTGCAAATATTTTATGCATTTTTTACAAGACCGACATGCTGAGCTGGTAAGCAACAGTCCACAGGAAGACGTGCCACTTTATCCAGACACATTATTCTGACTGTGTCGACCAGTCTTTGCTCTATCTTCTAAATGCTGTATGTTTAGTGGAGAAGCAGCTAATTTAATGTCTTTGGTTTGACCTAGCCTGGGATCGAACCCACGACCTTTTGCACTTGAGGTGGCTTTGTATAGATAATAACACTTAATTACCAGGGCTTTAGGTGAATGAAATCACAAAATATTTATGACTTTATACTATGTACAGGTAAAAACACTCACCTGCTTTGTCTACTGAGTAACATGACGGGTGCCACTAGTGGAGCAGGAGTTGCTTACCCTTCGGGAGAACCTGAATTCACCCTGGTTTTTGTAGGGTTTGTGTTACTCCAGCTGAAAATTTCAGTGTAGTGTTGTGTGTTCTATTTTTGTCTTTCGTTTTATTTTGTTGGCCATGGTCTTGTCTGTCTTCTGACAACGATTTCTGTCTGAGCCTTTTGAATCTTGAAATTCCTTTTTCAAAATCATTTTGGCTTCATGTCTATGTGTAGGAAAATAAGGACTTTGTAGCTATGTGTAGGTTGAATCACCGACTGTTAAAGTTAAAGAAAACTTCAAATCATTAAGGCTTTAAGTCTATGTTGGTGAAAACGCTGACATTCACCAAGATTAGCACTGTTTACCACTAAAAACACTCAAAATCACAAATGCTTTACAGGTTCTTCTCTTATTATTTTGCAATTTTCCCACCCTATTCACAGTGGTCTTAGATATTGATTATTAAGGCCATAAAGTTTAGGGGACTTCTACAGACCATGTAGAGGATCAGAAATTCAGTATTAAGGCAATAACATAGAATTGTATTACAGTATTAACAGGAGAGGAGGATATCAAGAGAAAGTTAATTGGTATGGTAGACATGCAGACATTCTCTAACCTACTGGAGTTTCAGTTCTCAAATAACCGAGTCGCCATGGCGTCCAGTAAATCTTCCATAGTAACAGAGGATTGGTGGTAAATATGTATACAGTACATTGCCAGAAATATCAATTTTGTACAAGCTTTTGAAACAAGTAACAAGTGCAAGGCTTCACCAAGGATTTTTACCTGTTTGACAGGGACTCTAAATGAATTTTATATTTTTGGGCAATTTACATCTATTGCTTTTATCCTGTAATTCTTAAAACGGAAATAAATGAATGACTTTCATTGTAAAATTGGTGTATCTTGTCAATATTTCTACTTTTCTTAAAAATGCAAAAGTATTAAAAGAAACTTGTCAACTGGTTTCCGAAATAAAATTTTCAGCTTGCTCATAATGCATTAGGATAACAGGAGACTATATTATGCTACTATTCAAATACCCTTCTGCTTTATTCATATACTAGTATTTGTATAACGAAAGACTTACTTGCAGGATAAAAAAATATATTTTTCATTCCACTGACATTTAGCTTGATTAATTCAAGTATTTTTAACTACATTTCTCTACCCAAGTTTCTCCTTTCATTCCCTTGACATTTAGCTTGATTACTTTAAGTATTTTAACTACATCTCTATGAAACCTATATTTCTTTTAGTCATAACAAGATCAAAGATGAAAGTTTTCAAGTTTTATCTCTGATGATGTGGAAAAAATAATATTCTTGATTGTAACAAAAATATTTCATATTATATATACTTGTATTATCTATTTATTTATAGTGATACTGGTGTGGAGGTAGTGATGTATGGATTAGATTTAATGGCCAAGTTAGCTAAATCTCTACCTCAAGTTGATGCTTTGTTTTCAGCTACACTGCAGGCAAGTAATTCAACTGATCTTTTTTCTGTATTAAAATTTTTGCTCTCATTCAATATTATTGTTAAAATCTATGATGGTTCAGGAATAAAATATCCTGTATGTTGATTAAGAGGTATTCATAATTGGTTGAATCGATTTTCCCTGTCTGAAATCATAATTTTTCACCTGACCCAAAGGGTAAGTATTGCCATCACTTTATCATGTTGGTAAAAGTTTGCAGTCTGTCTACAATGAAAGAAAGATCTCTCACTGGAATAGCTTTGACAATAGGAACTACCAGTAGATTTTGGAGGTTTTGAAGCTCACCTGTACCCTTTGCTGAGAGATAATGTTTCCTATATTAAATTCTCCATTCTCAACTTACAACTTTCATGAATTATTTCTTAATTTGAAAAGCTTGTTACTGCTTCATAAGTGATAAACATTATTTTATATATATAGGGCAGTAGAATTGTCAGCATCTTATGAGTGATAAATTTTTAAAAATTTATTTATAGGACAGTAGAATTGTGCCGTTTTTGTCAGCTGGTCTGACAAGTGATAAAAGAACCATAGTACAAGTCACATTACAGATTATATGTTTTGCATCAATATTAGATGCATTCCCAACTGTTTTGTAAGTATAATTGGGAACATATTTATTTTATTTTTTTTAGCTGGCTGTCATACTGTGCACAAATAAAACAGTTTAGTATAGTTTTGTAGATTTTGAAAATAAGATTAGGCCTTTTGGCTACTACATAAGATGAAATGAACTGTTCCTTTTACCCACTTTGTCATGCCCCACCCCTCACTTTTAATAGTGATATTGATTATTCTTTAACTTGAGAAATGTACATGCAATGTTAGTATATCCTGAAAACAAAGATTGGGGATATATAGGAATCTGCAGTTTGCCTGTCCATCTGTCCACATATCTTGCAATCACATCTTCTCTCAAACAAATGAATTTATATGAAACTTGAACATAACACACTATATGCAGAAATGCATTTGGGAATGAAAATCATTTCTGCTTATTCCAAGTCAGATAATTCACTCTGACCCTCTGTCTGTCCACATATATTGTAAGGTCATCTCATTCTAAACCATTTTATGGATTTTATGTGAAACTTTATATGAACAAAAGACACAATGTGTAGATATGCACATAGGAAGGAAATTCCAAAGGCAGATAATTCACTCTGATCTTCTGTCCACATTTAAGAAAAAAATTCATCTTGTCCCATTCAAAGGGCAAATTCTTGGGGATGTGGGAGCAGGAATTCTTTTTTAAGTGATGCTCACAGTAAAGATTTTTTTAAATTTCAGCAAAAAAATGAGAGACTCAATTCAGTAAATACTGTAGGTGATTATGAGAGTTATACTTGAATATAACTTATTATATTTAGACTATGGGATTATAACAGTTAACCTTTAATATGACAATAAGACTGGCCGATTGTGAGAGTTAATTTTAAGCATGTCTTATTTAGATTAGGTGATGCCCTGACAGCCAGCAATTGTAGAAGAAAGGAGGAAATGTTACGGAAGGAAACCGTACACTTGTCATCGTATGCTTCTCCTGTTCTGAGGTCATTAGATAATAAAGAGAATGTCTGTGGATTTTCTTTCCCTGGAAGTTCAACTAGTGCAGGAAATGGTGTAGGGTTAGATGATTCCTCAAAACTGTATAACCATGAAGCTTCTGTCCGATCTATCATTGATAAAATGCAGTCAGGTTTTGAGGTATGTTCAAATTATACATCTTAAGGACTTACTTTAAAGATAATGTAAACAGTAACTGGCTGCTGTTTCATAAACGATGGCTAAGTTAACGTGCACTGTAAGGTGACAGAAAATGAATGGAAAAATATGCACGCTTAATTAACTGAAAAAATAGAATTAAAAACAAGGTATATTGTAATTTTAACCTCTTCAGTGATGTTAAGGTTGAAATAATGATTGTATCATAAACTTACAGACTGTTATATCTTATTTAATATATTGTAATGTACTTACATTATAAAAAATATAGTAAATTATATTCCCTTGTAGCTTACAAATTTTCTAACTTCTCTCTCTCAAGTCTTACAGTGCACCTTTCCCTCTCAGCCAATGAGGGAGAGGTCATTTTGCCTCCGCTGAAATTCAAGTAGCTTGAAACCTGTATGTGGTGGTAGAACTTTGCCCTATTTCATTTGTTCATACATGAGGAATCTGTAAAATGTTGTCATTTAAAATCATTGTGTTCTATATTTCGCATTACCGATTTCCAACAGTGACAAAGACCTAATTAGGATTTGATTTGATTTTCCTTTACCAGCATTGCACATTTATTTGACTATGTTTATTAGCAACATATATTTTATTTTTGAGTTAAAGGATGCCACATCATCAGAAATAATAGACATCTACGAACACAAGTTACAGTCTCTACAGGTAGGTCATATTTATGTGATGACATTTGGTCAAAATATCCAAATTTGAAGATTGTACTCTCCTGTTTGTACAAGAGCAGACCTGCAAGTAATTGTTTCTGGAATTTCATTTTTTTGTGGTTTTGGTGAGGTGTTGTGATTCAGGTTTCATAATATATTGTATTAACATCAGGTTTTTTCTTGTCATTTAATCAACCATCTAAGGAGAGAATTTTTTTCCGTTATTAAAATATCATTAGTTAAAATAGTCACCATAGTATGCAATGGATAAATTAGGCGAGTATAGGAGATCTAAAGATCAAGCCAGCTTGTTGTATATAAGACATCCCATTAAGATAATAATCAAATAAATCATAAGAAATTTTATCATTAATTTTTAATATCAATATAAATAAATTTTGAATTAAACTTGATCTCATTTTCATACAAATTGAAATTGTCTGTATACTGTAAAATGATTTTATTGAAATGTTTATATACATGTTTTGTTGATAACTTACATTATTAAATAAATTATTGTTTTAGACAAAAGAAGAGCAACTTCAGGATTTACTGGAAGCTAAAAGTCTTGCTTTAAATCAAGCAGATCGACTTATTGCCCAACATCGATCTAGGAAAGCTTCTTATGAAGCTGAGGTATGTAAATGTAACAAACAGACCTCCCCCCAAAAGAAAAAAACCCCTCACCCACCTACCTAGGTAGACTGTCATATATCTCTGGGCCTAGGAGTGGTCTCCAGGGCTCAATCCAAAGAGCTGACCCATTGTGAACCCTAGGTGGCAGATAGGGGAGGCCCTCTCGTTGGGGGGTTCCAGGTTATATACGGAAAGCCTTGCCATGCCCCATAATAGGTGACATGTTTGGAGAGACCCCTTTTGTAGTTTTCAAAAAAGAGAAAGCTAATGCTGCTACAAAAGGCTTAATTTTCCGTCCCTACCCATCACTCCCTTTTTCCAGTTGCAGTCAAAAACTGTTGCGCTGTTCTGTCCCATCCCACCCCTTTTTCAATATTGATAATTGTTTAACTTGTTCTCGCCTGAATATGCATGAAATATTTGCCACTAGACGTTAAGCAACCAACAATCAATCAATCAATCTCATATCTCAGAAAGCTTCCTATTAAGCTGAGATATGTAATTATAGAAACCAGACCCCCCAAATCCACCTGCCTACTTAGGTAGACTCTCTTATATCTCAGAAAGCTTCATATGAAGCTTAGGTATGTAACTATAGCAACCAGACCCCCAAAACCACACCCACCTACATAGGTAGATTGTCTTATTGCCTAGCCTTGATCTTCAAAAGCTTCCTATGAAGCTGTCCTGGGTAATTTTACTATAGCAACCTTACCCCTAACCCCCACATAGACCCACCCAGACAGACAGACATTTTGTTAGTTACTAGAAACTCCTGTGCAATTCCATCAAGAGCAGTTTATTTAGGAAGCTTTGTTAGTTTTATTAGAAAATTTTCCACTAACCACAAATCTATCAAGTAAAGAGTACACAAAGTTTAAAGGACAAGGTAAGATAATAGCCTGATTTGGCCCCCATTTATCAGAAAAAAATAAAATGGTTTAAAATCATTGTTCTATGCTTTATGTTATGCAAAAATCTACTAATTTCATTTATCTGGTCGGTTAAACAAGTTTGAATAATATTTTTATTAGTTTAAACATGCGCAAAAGTGCATCAAAACAGGAAAATATCGGAAAACTGGTCAAAATCATCAAAAATTTAGTGTAATTTGGTAGAATTTAGTATGAGCAAGTATGTAGACCACTGAAATATGTTGACAAATATTTTTTAGACTCACCATTAAACAATATTTTCAAAAACTATTGCTGGTCTAAAGACTTGCTCATATTTGATTTTAATAAAAACTACATAAAATCGGTAGTTTTTCGGCCATTTTAGCAGAAAGTAACTTCATGACGTCAATGTGACGTCATACGACAAAAATCTTGCTTGAAGGGTTTATTTTTAAAAACTTATAAAAATAGGAGATGTGGCATGATTGTCCATGAGACAGCCACCCACCAAGTGATCGTAGAATTTTAACTTCTACAGGTCCCATTAGACTATTTTTAAGCAAAATTAGCAAAAAATTAATAGGTCCTTATCATACCTTGTCCTTTCTATTCTCTTAGGACAGGCTTTTGTGGAGTGTGATTTTGGGGCTATATTGAATCATATGTGCATTTCTGTCTTTGTATTTATTTTAAAAGAATGAATTTTTCAACAGTTTACCACTTTGCAATAACATTTTACATACAATTATCTGCCCCTGAATTTCTCGACCTAAATATTAACATTGAGCTATATTGAATAATATGTGCATTTCTGTCTTTGTATTTATTTTTAAAGGAAGAATTTTTCAACAGTGTACCACTTTATGTTTTACACTATGCAATAACATTTTACATACAATTATCTGCCCCTGAATTTCTCTTCGTAAATATTAACATTGACTATCAGCCATCTTTGTTTTTGGCAAGATAGCTTAAGTTTGTGCACATTTCTTTTGTTTGGACCGTCTCTCGTGATTTATATAAGAAGAATTACTTTTAAATTTCCATTTATGTGTACCTCAAACTGTTTTTGCATGTTATCTAATCCTAGTTTTATGACAATATGTACTCCCAGTCTTTTGCTAGAGCCACTCCAAGCAAACAAATGGCTGATTTTACAATGTAAATTTCCCATAGAGAAATAAAAATTTGACACAGCTTGAAATACATCATAATTGCTAAAAAGTGTTATTGTAACTTGCTTGCACTTTCATCAATCTACAAAATAAAGACTATATTTTATAGAAATACTGCAGACATCTTTTCTTTCATAACTGTTTTACCTGTTCCAACAAACTCTGACATAGAGTATACTTATGGAACAGTTCATTGGACTTTATTAACAGAATAATCCCCTACTTGAAGATTATAATGTTCAAATTCCAGGAATTATTGTGTGCATTATAATTTCAACAAATATTTACCTGGCAATAAAGTTCCATCAAATGTTATAAACTATTAAAAAATTTCAGTTTTAATTATTGTGTTCTCTCCCAGTCACATAATAAGGAATATGCTGTACATGTGAGTTTGAGTTCACATTTGCTTGAAATAACACATGCAAGATATCATCTCTTAATCTGAAAATCAAATATATATGAAATTCAAAGGAAACAGGTTTTACTTGCGATTTTGTTTTGCAGGCAGCCAAAATGAGAAAGTTATTACATACATCAGAGAGAAATAGTGAAAGATGTAAGGAGGAAATTAATGAATTGAAGTTACAAAAAGAGAAGCTTCACAATACTGTTGAAAGTTTGAATGAGGAGAAAAGTCGGTATGGTATTAATTGTACATTGAATATAGATATTCTAAGATTAATAGATCAATACTGTCACACAACTTATTATTGTCTTGTATAATTTTTGCCATCATGTTTTTTAACATCACACTGATAAACACAAATTTTAATGTGCTTGAATGCTCAGACTGTTTAATATTTAATCTTCAAAACCTTATGACTTTATGTATGTGTGGGTTGTTACACAGTAATTGTTACATGGTGATAATTTTTCCGCTGCCAGTAATTGTTAATTCATAAAAGTTTGAATGACTACAGGATAACAAGTTACCATAGTTTTTGTTGTTTTGTTTGTTTGTTTTTTTAAATTGTCCTATCAGTCTAAATCAACATAAAGTGATAAGAAAATTTGTAAAAGTGAGCATTAATATGGGCCAGCTGATGTCCTATAAATTATTAAACTTTTAGTGAGCATTAATATGGGCCAGCTGTTAAGATATCCTAAATATTAAACTTGTTGGGAACGTTTTATTATAATCCAGATTAGAACAAGTTGGTGTCAGGATTATTTTTTGTAAATGTTTTGTTTTAGACCATTTTATTATATTTCAGATTAGAACAAGTTGCAGAAGAACATCAACAGTTAACAGTGGCCTATACTGAACTGTCTGAAAAGTAAGTCACCTAACCTAAATTGCTGTCACTTTTTATCTGTTAATCAGTCTTGGTGGTCACCAATAACATTTACTGTACTCCTGAACCACCTACCCATTTTGTGCCTCTATAGGAAATAGTAGCTTTGAAACTTTTATTTCATCCATGATATTGACTAGAAAAAAATCACACTGCACAAATATCCAGAAATTTTAATTAAAACTATTATGACAGTTTTTATTGCAATTTAATTGATTTTTTTTATCTTTAAAGTAGAATTTAACCAATTAACAGGAGAAATTTGCCATAAGTTAATGAAATAACCTTGCTTATTCCCTCTCCCAGCTAAAGCTCCTAAACAGACCACATTACTTTAGACAATAAATTTTGGATTTGCTGTCACAGGGTTCGAAAATAAGCAGATCAGGGAGGAAGTAATATTGATACATACATTGTATGGCTATGCACTAGTTATCTTTATATGTATGTGTTAGGAGGATATTAACAGCTAGATATCGTAAAATATCATTCATTGAACCAGAATATGAAACTCTGCAGTGTATGAGATTAGTAAACTAATGGGAAAATGGCTGAGATAACATGATGTGAAATGTGAGTTGGGAGAATCCTCTTGCTTGATACTTATCAGTACACAAGCTTTTCTGAAATTAATTTTACAGATATGTTCAATGAGCTGATATAGTCAGGAGGAAGGATGATCAATCATCTGTGACTAGTTTATTTCTTACTTTTAATTCAGGTATAGAACTGTAGACAAATCTCTACTGTCAATGAAACAGGAACACAAGACCCTTACTGAAATGCATGAGATGTTACAAAAACATATGGAGTCACTCAAACAACAGTACGAAGTGTAAGTATACTAGATTTAGGTAGTTTGATGGGAAGGGGAGGGAGACATGAGATGTTACATATGAAGTGTAAGTATACTACATTAAGGTAGTCTTCTCAAAACAGCAGAATAAAGTGTTGATTTTCGTGTCTTCTGAGAGACACAGTAGGTTTTATTCCCTTGTGACAGAAATGGTGTTGTAATTTTTTTGAAAGCTTTATATCTCTGAAATTGTTTGACCTAGGAAATCAAATTTAGTATGCAGGAAGTTGATGATGTGATTTTGGCAGCCAGTTATTATAGGTCATTTGACCATGATCTGATTTTCATGGTTAATAAACTTTGTAAAGTTTTGAAAATTTGCTACAAGTTTTCACATTCAATTTCATTTCTCAATAACTGTTACACCAAGACCAACCATATTTTATCTTTTGTAAGATCTTACTGCTAAATGTAATATGAACTTGATCTCATTTTCATGGTTTTGTGAATTTGAAAAATTTGTAACAAGTATTCAATTTGATTTCTCAACAACTGATATTCCTAGACAGACAGTATTTTGTCTGTGAAAGTTCATAGTTCATGATACATGCAAGCCTTCAATTCCTTCACCTCATTTTTATAGTTCAGTGTCTTAGAATAGGGTTTTGTGATAAGATTTATTTTTCAATAACCACACATGTAAAACAAACAATTTTTTATGTACATAGCAGTCTGTCATATGTTATTCTAATGCTACTGATGAGAGGTTTCTCCTTGAAATGTACATATAGCATATCTCAATTTTCCATATTTATTTAACATTTATTAATAGGTAATTTTGTATTTTGTCCTTAATATCATGATCAGGAAATTTCTGCTATTACATTTAAATAATGTTAAATTTACTCTTGCTCGCTTAGAAATCCTCATATCTGTGTGTTATGATTCAACACAATACTGTTTACCTTTAAATAATAATAATTTTGATAATAGTATATTTCACAGTCACTGTTGTGACCCTTCTTTTTGGGAAATAGGAATTTTTCAATTTCTGACTGATATCTAACGTACCACACAACCTAATCTTTTCAGAATTTGTACCATGAAATTTGATAGTATTTACCTTTAAAGAAATTAAAGAAATTAGACATTTCTCTCTTAGAAAATACAATCTTATTGACTTCATCTGAGTTCTAAATCCGGGGGTTTCAGTGACCAACAGAGAGTTTCCATTGCTTTTGTCCTTCTGTGATATTGTCCAGTTTCTGATTTTATTACAGGGCCACAGAACAACTCAGTAAATTGGAACAAGAAAGAAAACAGCTGACTAAAACTTTAAAGGAAAAAGACTCCAAGTTATCAGGTAGTTTACATGTATTGTTTTAAATAATCATTGGTTCATTTCAATTATTTTCTGAATAACCAAAAAGAAAGCAGTCAAAATAAGTATAAAAGAACTGGGCATGCAACATTAGGAAGAAGTGTAAACCTGGATAACCTCAAGTCAAGTATTACATAGTAAAGCGAACTCCAAGTCAAGTATTACATAGTAGAGTGAACCCTAGGTCAAGTACTATATAGAAGATTAATCCATTAATCCCTTAGTCAAGTATTAAACTCCAAGTCAAATATTACATAGAAGATTACTCAATAAATCAAGTATTGCCTAGTAGAATTAACCCCAAGTCAAGTATATCAACTTAGATAAACCCCAGTCAGTCAAGTGTTTTCAAGTAAATTATACCACAGTCAAGTATAACATAGTAGATTAAACCTCAAGTCATGTACTGCATAAGAGAGTAAACCCGATGTCAAGTATTACATAGAAGATTACACCCCAAGTCAAGTATTACATAGGAGATTTATCTCAAAGTCAACTATTACCTAGTAACTTAAACCAGAAGTAATATAATGCATAGTAGATTAAACCCCAATTCAAGTATTGCACAGAAGATAAATCCCAAAGTTAAGTATTGCATTGTTGGGTAAGCCACAATTCAAGTGTTACCAAGTAGATAAAGTCAAGTATTGACTAATAGAGTAAACCGCAAGTTAAGTTATGCATATTAGATTAAACCCAAAGTCAAGAAATTACCTATAAGATTGAACCTTAAGTCAAGTAATCCCCAAGTTAAGTATTGCATAGTCCAGTAAACACAATCAAGCATTTCATAGTAGAGTAAGTCACAAGTCAAGCATTGCATAGCTGAGTAAACACAATCAAGTATTTCATAGTAGAGTAAGCCACAAGTCAAACATTGCATAGAAGAGTAAACCTAAGTCAAGTGTTACTTAGTAGATTAAACCCAAAGTTAAGTACGGCCTTGTAGATTAACCCCAAGTCAAGTGTTGGATAGTAGATTGATCATTTTTAATCGCAGCAATTCTCAACAACTTGAATGATATCTAATTACATTTTTGTCATTTAAATATTTGTGTAAATAAGCTAGATTTTCATTGTTAGATTGTGTGGAAAGTAGATATCTAAGAAAGTTTCTGAAGATTTTGAAATGTTTTTAAAAATATCTTTAAGAAAAAATGCAGTCTACTATATCAAATATTTCAGAAATTTCCAAAGCCCACACCAAGTTAGAAAAAGATTACAAGACTTCAGAAGCAGAAAGAGAGCAATTAGAGGAGGCAGTCGACAAATTGAGGGCCAATATTGCTCAACTGGAGCAAACGAAAAAACAACTGCAGCATCAGGTCAGTTTATATGATAATTTTCATCTCAAGACCGAAACAGCTATAGTGTCAGGTAAATCATTGTTATCATGAGGGTGTGTCTTAAACTCACTAGTTAAACCTTTAAAAATTGAAAAATGTTATCTCTAGACAAAAACAGATACAGTGTAAGTTAAACTTTACTAAATATTTTATCAAAAATTACATTTAGAACTTGTCAGTGGAATTTAATTTGGAATTTTTTTTCTCTAGCCAAAAACAGAGTGGTTAAATGTTCAAGGAGTTGGCTATAGGTAGATTATTTAAATCTTGCAAAAATTGTAAATTGATCATTAATATTCTATTAAAGCAACAATAAAATACAGCATTAGGCAAATCAATGTTTCCATGAATTGGCATTTAACACATTTTATAAGAAGGCAATTCCATAATATCTTTTGAATACTGTAAAAAAACACAAATTAATGTTCGGTTGTCTAGGGCAGCTTCTGATACCTTGTTGACTAGGGCAGATTCTGACACCATTTTGTCTAGGGCAGCTTCTGATACCTTGTTGTCTGTGGCAGATTCTGACACCATGTTGTCTATGGAAGATTCTGACACCATGTTGTCTAGGGCAGCTTCTGATACCTTGTTGTCTAGGGCAGATTCTGAAACCATGTTGTCTAGGGCAGATTCTGATACCTTGTTGTCTATGGCAGATTCTGACACCATGTTGTCAATGGCAGATTTTGACACCATGTTGTCTAGGGCTGATTCTGACACCATGTTGTCTAGGACAGATTCTGATACCTTGTTGTCTAGGGCAGATTCTGATACCTTGTTGTCTAGGGCAGATTCTGATACCTTGTTGTCTAGGGCAGATTCTGACACCATGTTATCTAGGACAGATTCTGACATCATTTTGTCTGTGGCAGATTCTGGAACCATGTTGTCTAGGGTAGATTATGACACCATGTTGTCTAGGGTAGATTATGACACATTGTTTTCTAGGGCAGATTCTGACACCATGTAGTCTAAGGCAGATTCTGACACCATATTGTCTATGGCAGATTCTGACACCCTGTTGTCTAGGGCAGACTCTGACACCATGTTATCTAGGGCAGATTCTGACACCATATTGTCTATGGCAGATTCTTGACACCATGTTGTCTAGAGCAGATTTTGACACCATGTTGTGTAGTACAAGTTCTGATACACGTTGTCTAGGACAGGTAACCGCCTCGGTGGTGTAATGGTTAGCGTGCTCGCCTAGAGTGTGGAAGGTCGTGGGTTGGATCCCTGGCCGGATCAAGCCAAAGACATTAAAATTGGCATATGCTGCTTCTCCGCTAAGCAGGCAGCATTTAGGAGTAAGAGCATAGACTGGTCGTCCCAGAGTCAGAATAATGTGTCTGGGTAAATTGGCACATCTTCCTGCGGACTGTTACTTTCGTGAGCTAGCATGTTAAAAATCCGGCTCAGCGTGTCGGTCGAGTACAAAGCAGGGTTCATTCATCATCACTCTTCATTAATGTGCTCTCGTCCTGAATATGCATGAAATATTTGCCACTGGATGTTAAGCACCATTCAATCAATCAATCTAGGACAGGTTCTGATACATGTTGTCTAGGGCAGATTCTGACACCATGTTGTCTAGGGTAGATTATTACACATTTTTTTCTAGGGCAGATTCTGACACCATGTTGTCTTTAGCAGATTCTGACACTATATTGTCTATGGCAGATTCTGACAATATGTTGTCTAGAGCAAATTTTGACACCTTGTTCTCTAGGTGAAAATCTGAAACCATGTTGTCTTGTGCAGATTCTGAAACCCTGTTGTCTAGGAAAATTATAACACCTTGTTTTCTTGGTAAGTCTCTGACAACATGTTGTCTAGGGAAGATTGTGATTCTATGTTGTCTAGGGCTGATTCTGAAACCATGTTGTCAAGGGTAGATTCTGACACCATGTTTTCTAAGGCAGATTTTGACACCATGTTGTCTAGAGCAGCTTGACACCATGTTGTCTAGGGTAGATTCTGACACTATTTTGTCTAGGACAGATTCTGAAACCATGTTGTCTAGGACAGATTCTGAAACCATGTTGTCTAGGGCCGATTCTGACACCATGTTGTCTAGGGCAGATTCTGACACCATGTAGTCTAAGGCAGATTTTGGCACCATATTGTCTATGGCAGATTCTGACACCATGTTGTCTGGGGAAGATTCTGACACCATGTTGACTAGGGCAGATTCTGATACCTTGTTGATAAGGGCAGATTCTGATACCTTGTTGACTAGGGCAATTCTGATACCATGTTGACTTGGGCAGATTCTGACACCATGTTGTCTAGGGTAGATTCTGATACCATGTTGTCTAGGGCAGATTCTGATACCTTGTTGTTTAGGGCAGATTCTGACACCATGTTGTCTAGGGCAGATTCTGACACCATGTTGTCTAGGGCATATTCTGATACCATTTTGTCTGTGGCAGATTCTGGAACCATGTTGTCTAGGGTAGATTATGACACCATGTTGTCTAGAGCAAATTATGACACCTTGTTGTCTAGGGTAGATTTTGACACCTTGATGTCTAGGGTAGATTATGACACCATGTTGTCTAGAGCATATTGTGACACCTTGTTGTCTAGGTGAGACTCTGACACCATGTTGTCTAGAGCAGATGTCAAGGGAAATTATGACACCTTGTTGTCTTGGAGAGACTCTGAAACCATGTTGTCTAGGGCAGATTTTGATATTTCTTTGTCTATGACAGATTCTGACACCATGTTGTCTAGGACAGATACCCTGAAATACATCTTGGAGAGAACATATTAAATTAATAACTTCTCACATTTCTAGTTGATCCTATGTAAGAAAATCTTCCAGTTTAAGACTGGTTCAGTTCTTCAAATGGTTAGCCAATAGTTTCACATCTAGTCTAATATAAATTAAAACTAGAAGGAGGGGTTTCTCAATTTTTATAGTGCATCTTGTGTAGCAATTACATCCAGTTTAACCACAGGATTTAGCAGGAATTGCTAAACCTTCCAGAGCACTTACCTTCATTTTCATGAATTCAATTATCTTAAAATTAAGTTGTTTGAGGTCTGATGTTTGTCTTTTGTTTTGTTTGTCTGTTTTCTGACAGATTTCTGTCTGACTATTTAGTATCTCCAAATTAGTTAAATACTTCTATAAATGCTGTAGGAGTGGTCTTTATTTCTTCTACAACAACCAAGTCCTTACATGGAAGACTATTCAACTCTGAAACATATTGTCCTGTACCTACAATCTGATGTTTGACTTTTTTACTGGATTAGATGTTTTTCCTTTGATCTTACTGTCTTAATAATTCAGTTACCAAGGGAATGGACTTGTATAAAATGCTATGTCATGAGAAAAAATTACATCACTACAGTTATATGACAGGTTATTGTTCCTCATCTTAAATCACATATTCATCGTCTTGTAAATGTCTCGATGGATATTATTGAAATCATGAACAATAACAATAATCTATATATCTGTTTATATTTTATTTGTTTTTGATAAATTAATTAGTTGTTATGTAAATTTATTGTCTTATCTACATAAATACCTTCTCCGATATTCTATTTTTAGTATTATATTCCTGTACTGAATGTACAAGTTTGTGTTTGTTGTAGATATCATCTTTGGAAATGGTTTGTAGTCAGCATGAACAAGATATCAATACAAAAGATAAGGAATTAACCACATTACGAGGAGAGGTGGAAAAACATCGACAAATAGCGGCTCTAATTAACAGTCTTAGTAGTGGCAAGTCGGACAATGTTAAATTGTAACACCAATTATTGTTATAGGATATCTAAAAGAATTTTACAGCATTTATATCCTGTCCAATGTTAAACATTTAACGGAGAGTAAAGTTATGTTGGAAAGACTGTAAAACTGCCGTAAATCAAACTGAAATCAAAATTTTACATTTAAACCAATGAAAATAATCATTTATTTCTTGAACCTTTTTTCATTTTTACACATTTTCATTGATTTAAAACTCTTGAGTTTTTAAATTCCAAATATGAGTTTCTTAGATCTGTGCCAGAAATATTCATATTAAAAAGTCAGAAGACACATTTAAATATACCCAGTATGCTTGAAACTATGAAAATAGGTCACCACTCACAAAAATTTAAATGATATTCACCCTGTGCCACTGTCCATGTAGAAGCTGCAATGGATATTTGTTCTTGGACTGGTTGGTTTAAGGAAGAAATGCATTGAACTGTCACCATACAGTAAAACTGGGTTCTAAGTTGGAAAGTGCAAAATTACTGTACTTTTAAAGTTAAATTCTTTTTTGAACTCATTTTGATGGTTGAGTGACTTTGCACCTATTTTTTTACACCTAAGACCATTTCTCAACAACTGTCAGGCCCTGGGTGGCTGAGTGGTCTAGGTAGTACACTTTCTTTTACAGATCATTGTAGCCTATCACTTATACAGCCTGAGTTCTCGCCTTACTTTGTACCATACAAAAATGGGCTGAGTTTAATTCACATTGCATGTGATAAGGTTTGTCAATAACTTGCCCAAGGTCGTTGGTTTCCTCCAGGTACTCTGGCTTTCTCCACTGCCGCTTTATGATTGAAATATTGTTGAAATGACATTAAACCCCAAGCAAACAAAGCACAAACTGTCATACCCGTTATATTTAGTCTGTAGTTATATCATGGTGCATGCTTACCAGTGTTTATATGCCATATGAACATGCCCTCATTTTTGTTGATGAATGACTTTGTAAATTTTGCGACAAGTTTTCACATTCAAGTCTATTTCCCAATAACTGTACTAGCTAGGTCCACCATATTTGGTCCATAGTTAGATCTTGATAAGTACTTGCCAGTCTGCTTTATGACATCTGACATTTCTCAAAAACTATTATACCTAGACACCAATCTCTGAAACAGAGTCTCCTAGCTTCCAGTAAAACCTCCAGTAGTCGACTCTGCCATATGTGAGACGCCATTTTGTGAGCTTCCTCTCATGGCGGTCATATCTGCTTTTGACGCAATAATTTCTTGACCTCAAAACAATTTTGACGTTACAATCCAGGCAATAAATGTCGGGAACATGTATGGCAGAGATGTATGTGTCTGACAAAGGAAGTACTATACTCCCTGTTTCGGAGATTGTAGTAGCTGCTCAACTCTGTTTGTCATGAACATTGTACACTAACTCAAAAATGCTTTATTTGATTTTTCTCAAAATTTGATATGGATGCCTGTTTCCCTTTTTTTTTAATTTCGGATTTGTCGTTAGAGTTATGGGACTTTGTTTCCCCAAAAAGGGCTTTTGTCTGATATACACTAATTCAAAAACATGTTATCCAATTTTTCTCAAATTTTTAATTTCTGATTTGTCATTTAACTTTTTCTGATATGCTGTATACTAACTCAAAAATGCCTTTTCTGATTTTTCTCAAATTTTGTTATGTTGTTGGTACTGTAGATACCAGACATTTTCACCAAAATCATTGCAATTCTTCCATGCTGGAAGTCCTGGTCACCTGGATTTTTATTGAAACAGCGAGTGACGCAGGTTCAAAGCTGTCTTTGCTTTTGTTATTTAAATGTGTTTGGTGTATATTAAAAAAGTTTGACACTGCCTAGGTGATGGAATGATGAGCTTGCTTGCCTCAAGTGCAGCAGTTCCTGGGTTTTTTATAACTGGCCAGGACTTATCAAAGGCATTATAATTAGCATTTGCTGCTTCTATAAGCAGGCAGCTCTTGGAAATAAGAGAAAGGACTGGTCAGCCCAGAGTCAGAATAATGAATCTGGGTAAATTGACATGTCTTCCTACAAACTGTTGCTTTTGTGAGCTAGCAGGTTAAAATCTGGCTCTGCAAGTCAGTCTAGTACAAAGCAGGTTTCATTCATCATCACCATTGATTAATATGCTCTCATTCTGAATATACACGAAATATTCACCTCTGGATGTTAAGCAAAAATCAACAATAAATCTGTTTTATTACATTAGTCGTTATTTTACTGCAATATTTCTGTAATTTTGAAGGTAAAGACCCTTATCACTCCTACTGCTGTGGGAAATGTTTGCCCATCACATAGTTGGACCCTATGGGTAAATCAATTTTATACTTTGCTGATGCACCTTATTTTAAATAATTTGCTGTCTAGATTGTTTTGGTTCACATTTAGAAAAAAAAAACTGATAGGAAAAAAAATTTTTTCCCCGAGGGCGGCCGGGGTATAGAAATAGGCCGTTCGGTTTCTCCACCTGCAGGTAGAACCCCTGCTAAAGGGACATCCGTTGGTTGAGCGGGATGAATAAATACTCAACCACCCCTTCCATAGGAAGTGCCGGGTAAGAATAGGCACTAGGTATTTCGGTCTTGGAAGCACTGGTCCTCCAAAAGGGCACCCCAGGCTGTGGGTGGTGTATGGTAGAGATGCCCCATGTGTAGTACATTCCACATTCTAGGCATGTGAAAGACCCCTTACAACAACTTATTTTGAGTGGTCAATAGTTGGTCAAGGCATGGCTTCATTTTCTTATCCAACCTAAACCTCATTTTCAGTGGCAGTAAAATTTCCTCTGAAAACAGTTTACATATTGATTGTCCCCTGCCTTTCGCAAAAGCGCGGCACTATAGAATACGGGTTCCCTCATTCCGCATTTTGTTTCCTGACACTAACCTGTGATCCACTTCACCAATTTGAACCAAACTTGTACTGTTGGTAGCAATATAGAAGGGGAAGAACAAAAGATCAAAGGTCAAGGTCATTTAATTTTTTTCGGAAAATTTTCGTTTCCAGACTAACTTGAGTTTGCCTTACCCAATTCCAAAGAAACCTATATTATAGGAATAAATAAGGGATTGGAAGAACCCTATCGATTTTTAGGTCAGTAGGTCGAGGTCACTATAACCAAAAATAAATTTTTTGGACGAAAAAAAAAAACCTTTTTTTATTTCTCATCAGATTTCAGTGGTGTTTTTGCAAATGATTCCTTGTGAAAAATGCAACAAAAGTTTCCCCAAGCATTTTTTTTGTACATCTTACTGTTTTTGAGATACAAGGGCCAAAGGGGGCTGCAAAGTGTTATTTTGTGCCATGTGGAAAATTTTTATTTTTCATCAGATTTTGATGGGGTTCCTTTCATTGCATCCCTCTCGAAAGATTTGATAGGTATGCCAACAGATTTATTCGGTCTTTTACCTTTTTCAAGATAATTAGGGCCAAAGTGGCCAAAAAGCACAATTTTGGGAATCATTTTATTTATGATTTTGATGTGGTTTGATGCAAATAATTCCTTGGGAAAAATGCAACAAAAGTTACCATTACTCATTTCAGGTATTTATTTCTTTAAACATTCATTAACTAATAAGCTCTTCTATTAAACAAAAACTAAAAGGTGGGGGGCCTTGAGCACTGCATGCCCTGATTTTTATTTGTTAATTTGTTCCTGTTCTGAATATGGATGAAATATTGCCCTGATGACTTGAACAAAGGACATTTCAATAACCTCATATCAAAGACACTAAAATTAGCTCATTAAAAAAATCTTGTCTGGCAAGTTATTAGGTTCACTAGGTAATCAAGTCCTGTTCAGAATTGTATCTAAAGACTCTATCCACAAACCAATATTGCTGGCCCAGCCAAACTTAGTTTACAGTACCCTTTTCTCTGCATTATGGTGATAGATCAGTAGCACTCAAATACTTGTTTTTTATGATTTTAAAAGAAAAAATCTTGAAAAAACCAAAAAAAAAATTTTAACTTTTTGATTGCTTCCTGATCTCTTACTGTAATGGAGATGTAGAAAAACATGCATCATGAATTATAGTGTATCCGATAGATTTCCACAAAACCAAAATGAAATTAAAAGCATTTTCATTTCAAATTAAACATTTTCACGTCAGGTGGCATTGAGCCCACTTAAAACTCTTCATGTCCAACATAATCAGACAGAATTTAGTGAATAGTTCCTATATAACTTTTATTAAAAGTCTGTCCAACAACTTAGATGGCTGCCTTAGCTAAACATAGTTTAAAGTAGGACACCATTATAGATAGGCATGTAAAGTATTCATGACTGTTTCAATTGTTTATGAGTTTTATGTAGGACCTTTTTAAATGTTTACTTTAAAATCTGGCCCAAAACATATTAATAGAAAATTTACTTTATAAAGTGCACATTATGCTGGCCTAACTAAAATTAATCACCTTCAAAATGCTTGATATGATTCCTTGATTTGACTTAACAAGATTTGATACTATTGGTAAAAAATGAGCATAACCTTTGGTTCTTGATAAAAATTTAAGTGAAATATTTGATCTGATGATCTCACCCTCCAACCATGATTTCTGCCTCTTTCCAACTTAGTTTTGACATAGGACTCTATGGAAAGCTCGTTAAAAATCTCGTCTGGAACCACTTGTTTAATACCTTACTTAGATATAATGGTCACTAGGTAAAGATCCCCACCTGTTAACCAAGATTATGGCTACAATTGAACTTAGTTTGAAAAGAATGCGTCATAACCTTACCTGCTAACCAAGATGGCTGCCTCAGCCAAACTGAGTTCAAAATTAGACCCTATGGTGAATTTACTAAATTATCTGCTCAATTGAAACCAAAATTTGGTCCCTAAATAATTTGCACATGCTAAACTATTATAGGAACCTCAAATTCTCCAGAAATGACAGATTTTCATACTTAATGTGACCATTGAAGAACCAATTAAACCAAAAAAAAACTCTTGGTGTTCTTTTTGTTGATATTATTCAATGCAAATGGTATAAAATAAAAAAATGTTATCCACTTCATTTTTAGCCAAATTCTTGGGCCATAAATGTGCCTTAATGACACTTGTCTTTTTGAAGGATTGTTAGCCATGATATTTCATTGATCATATTTTGCTTCCATTACGATTCAACTGATTTTTCAGTAGTTATGAGATGATGAATTTGTAAATGACACACTATAGACACACTTGAGAAAGTTTCATGTTGTATAGGTATAATTGAAATGTGTAAAAAGTGTAAGATTGCATTTTTATGTACAGAATGAGGTATGAAATCATTGTTTTAACAGAAAAGTTTTTTCTTTACAACTTAAGAAAAGTTTGATCAGTTCCACTAGCAGATTTATTTCGAAAGCAATATTTTTTCTATCTATATTTTAAAAAAATTAGTTATTAGATTGTTGAATTTGTACATGCTTCATACACTATAGGACCACTTTGATGACACAACTCCAAATGCTATATACAGATTTTGTCATGATTGAAAGTCACCATATGTTTTTCATCAAATTTTTACACCATTTTGAAAGACAAATTTTATAGGAGTTACAGGACTGTTGAATTTTTTTGTGCTATACTCTAGGAACACATTGTAGACTCGACCTCCGAGAAAACTGCTGAATAGATTTTGTTCAAATTTGTAGTATTGTAAGTCACCATAATGTAGTCAATCATATTTTGCTGCCATTTTGATCAACAAATTTTACAATTGTTATGGGACTTGGTTGAATTGGTACATGCTACAAAGGAACACTTTATGGACACAACTGGAGTCCACTGCAAAGATCTTATTTCTCTAGAAATTTAACGATTTATGGTCAGATTTTGACATAACTTGTATACAGAAATTGTATGTTGACAATATCTTGGATCAGTTAGAAAATGGCCCCAGTTGGAAGAAATACTCCATTGAGATGTGTCCTTTAAGTTTCACACCTCAAAAGGGAATAAGGGTCATAAGAGTTCTGTTCTATTTTATACCCATTTCTTGTTGATGCAGTATAAATATACAATTATGATTATTTTTTTCTCCCTTCAGTAATATTTTTTTACTTGTTAAAAGTTATCTTTACCCTTTCAATGTTATAACATATTCATAAAAAAATTTTTTTTCATTTTCAGTGTCATTTTTTTATCATTATCATTTTTACTTGTTAGAAGTTAATATAATGTTTTCCTTGTCATTTTCTGTATATATAAGTAACATTTTTATTACTTGTTATTAATTTTACATTTTTCAGTGTTGTTTTTCTAATCAGTAACATATTTTACTTTTTACAATTTTTCCAAAGTCATTTTCTCCATTCAATTAAATTATATTTGGATCTGTTTCAAATTGTTTCATTGTCAAATTTTCACTCCCCCAAGGGCAGCCGGGGTATAGAAATAGGCTGTTCGGTTTCTCTGTCTGCAGGTAAAACCCCTGCTAAAGGTATCCCTTGGTTGGGAGGGATTAAAAAATTTCCAACTTACATCATTCGGAAATAACGTTAAATAGTTTGTCCTGTGTTGGAAGAATGCCACGCTTTCAGCACGTTAAAGACCCCTTATAATGAGTGGTCGTTGGTGGCTTATAGTTGCTTACGCAATATTTACTGCCCCTACCTAAACAGTTCCAATTTGGCTTTCTGTGGCTAGAAAATTTACTGGCCTTATCCACCCCATTTATGGTTTATTGTTTGATAACTTGTTCTCCTGAATATACATAAGATAATCATGACTGGTCTTTAAGCATCAGTCAATCGTGCAATCAATCGTCAATTTTTTTCTCCTCCAATATCAATGTTACATTTTTTGATGTTTTTGTCCCTTTCAATGAAATTTTTTAACATTTTTCCTGTTAAAGTGTTGCAATTAAAACATTGCTATTTTATTTTGATTTATTTAACATTCAGATGATAGGAGCATTATGTTTTTCCACTTTCATTAATATTCATTGAAAGAATTCTTGGTTAGTGTATGTTGGATTGATTTCTGAAACATCTTCAGGTTGAGTTGTTCTGTCTCCCCTTTTCAGGTCTGACATATGTTGGTTTCCTATGAGCTATGATGGGGCATCGATGTCCCACGGACACATTTTCTCCATATTAATAGAAAATTTACAATATAAAGTGCACATTTTGCTGGCCTAACTTAAAATAAATCACCTTCAAAATGCTTGATATAATTCCTTGATTTGACTTAGCAAGGTTTGATCCTATTGGTAAAAAATGAGCATAACCTTTGGTTATTCAGTAAGATAAAGTGATATATTTGGTTTTCTTTCTCCTCAAACCTATACCCCCGAGGGACCCCCGGGGTATAGAAATAGGGCCCAGCTTCATGGTAAGGGTGTAACAATAGGCCTGCTGTATTTTATTTCATTAATATGGAAGATCATGGTAGGGTGTTGGATTGGTTTAATGATTTATAGGATATGTGTTTCTTTTAAAAGATTGGATCAGTCTTGTTAGGTTTTCTTTTTTGATATTTTGAGCTTGTGTATTTATTCATGTGATCCAATTCTCAGGTTTTTTACTCCCTGCCCATTAGCAAGTAATATTTTTGAAAAAGCCTAAATCTCATTGAAGAATGTATTGAATCTCTGAAACTTGACAGAAAAATGGCCTATTGTTACACCTTTACCTCTCCAGCTTGCGGGGTATGACCCCTCCTAAAGGAGTGTCCTCATTACCAATAAATATAAATAAAGGACTTGTCTTTTGATACAAATGGTAAGAGGAAAGATTACTTTTTACTGTGTACAGGTTTATTCTTCCCGAAACTGTCCATTGCATCATTGAAATAGGAGGGAAGGTTATTGCATTTGAGCAAGGTGTGACCCTAACGATTCTAGGTGTTCTGTTCGGCTAGAGAAGTCTTAGTGGGTCTGTAAGTACTAGGGAGCTTTCTATTATGTGATAGCATTTTTTACAGAATGATTGATTGTTGAGTATTTCAGCTATATTCTACAGAGCTTATAATTATTGATTGTTGCAACAAAATATCAGCTAGATTTTAACAAAATTTTCCTTTGGAGCTAAATTGATTAATTAATCCTGGAAAAGTTTTTTTCAGAATGTAACTTTATTTGATATGATTCACCTTAAGTAAAATAAATTTGCAGATTATCATTCCAACTTCACAAAAAATGTGGCACATATCGGTAGATTTATATTTTTACCGTGTTATTGTAGTGTTAGGTGAATTAGAATAGTATGTTGTTATATATGTGTATGTCTAATACCTGTATGGTATTTGGATGTAGTTGCTAGTGGTAATGCTGTCTCATCACTTGTGTTCCTTGACCAGATGGATGGTTTGGTGACAGAAATTATTTTGTTTTCAATATGTTGTGTATTAAGGTATTGTCTCTGGTTATCCTTTGGTTTAAATATCAGATTTTTTAGGATGTCAGGCAAGGAATGACTATTTGTTATCTGATATTGTCCTTGTCGACAGATCAATTCTGGTGCATGACAAACTTTGATTAATGTTATACTTTCAAATGGTCATACAGTGAAGCCAAAAATCAGTTCCTTTTACAATCATCGGATGTGACCAGTTGAAACATTTGTTGTGGATTTTCCTCTTGTTTAGCAGTTGTCATAGTTTCTTCTTGTTTAGCAGTTGTCATGGTTTCTTGTAGTCACAGATTTTGATGGGGTTGTTGGGATGACCATCTATTTATGTCATTTACTTACTTGGCCTAACCACCACAGTAAA
>JAULBM010153703.1:0-18116 GCA_032357055.1 Geukensia granosissima | reverse complement strand
AATCTTTGTTCAAATTAACTCTTTTCGGCAACTCTAAGCCAGGTGAGCGATTACAGGCTCCTGGGAGCCTCTGGTTTTGTTTTTTAAAATGAACTGATGTTTGGCAGGTTTTTCTTCTTCTTGGGAGGGAAAAAACCAACAACAGAAGTTTTAAATTCATAACGCAACTATTCTTTCAGGGTGTACTTTGTAGAACATTACAAGGTCATGGTCACTGGGTGAATATTTTAGCATTAAGTACAGACTATGTCATGAGAACTGGAGCCTTTGATCCAGCCACAGCTTCAGTTGTTCATAAAGATGTCACAGAAACAGGTTAGTAGTGTAAGGTTAGGGTTTATGGTCATTGAGAGAATATTGAAGCCTTTAAGTACAGATTATGTGATGAAAGCTGTGTCTTTCTGGCATATATTCCATATTTTTTAAAATGTTATTATGGAGTTTTTCTCTTTTGAGTGGAGGTTGTAAAAAGCTTCCCCGTGCTGGAATTGTTTGCTCTTATTTATTTTAGGGTATTTGAATGTTTGTTGGAATGATACGTTTTACATCTTTCCAGAATTGTAATTTGTAAAAAAACCATGATAATGATGATTGCTATCTTTAGATTTGGCTTATAGTCATTTATTATGTTATGAGCCATATATTTCATTTGGCCCATAATGTTCCTATACTCTCTTTCAGGATTTTATTTGACCTCGATAAAGTAAATTTAGAAAATTATGCACATTTCTTTTTTTTTCATACCTTCTCTCACGATTCATATGAGAAGAATTACTTTAAAATTTCCATTCCATGTTATCTAATTCTCATTTAATTACTCTAATTATTACACAGTGTTGAAAATGTGTACTCCCAGTATTACACTAGCAGGTGCAAAGAGCCACATTCAAAAAACAAATGGATAATTTTACAATGTAAAATCCCTGTACAGAATTAAAAACTTACAGCTTAAAATACATCGTGTTTGCTTAAAAGTATTATTGCAAATTTTGGCACTTTTTTAAGTCTACGAAATAAACACTATATTATAAGAATACAGCAGACAGTTTTTCTTTCAAAAATTTTTTTTACCTGTTCCAACAAACTCTGACATAGAGTATAGGAATTTTAAGGTTTGATCTTCCTATTTTTGGCCCCTAGTATGTCTGATGAAGAGTTTTACACACTTTATGGAGTATTTTTGGTATGATCCGTCTTTGACCCATTAAATTAAAGAATTTTCAGACTTTATACAACATACCCTAAATCACCATAAGAACAGTGTAATTGTTGCTAAATGATAAATCAGGCATAAATTTTCTTTTAAATGCACATGTGCTTATTGCTGACATTATGAACATGGGCTAAATTCCAAAAATATTAAAAATCTCAATATTTTGGTGGAATTTCATACGGTTTAGCTAAAATTAGTGGCCATATTCATGTTAATCAAAATATTTACATATATGATGTAACTTACAATTATTCACAACATATTTAAAGATTTTAGTTTAAAACATATCAGGCCACTTCTATCAGAGCCAAAAACTGGATAAAATATATAGCAGTTTTCAATTTTTAGCTCACCTGGCCTAAAAGGCCAGGTGAGCTTTTGTCATCCTTTGTTGTCAGTTGTCCATCTGTTTGTCTGTCTTCCGTTGTCTGCTCACAATTACAAAAAAAATCTTCTCTTCTGAAACCGCTCAGCCAATTTTGACCAAACTTAGATAGGATGGTCTTTGGGTGGTCCTCTTTCAAAATTTTGTCTGACTACCCTGACCTTAAGACAAAATGGCCACCAGGCTAAAAATAGAAAAAAGGGGGGATGAACTTATTACGTATTATGTATTGAGCAAATCTTAGCCAATCTTCACTTGCCTAGAATGGTCCTTGGGTGGTCCTTTACTAAAATTATGTCCAATGACCCTGACCTCCAAACAAAATGGCTGCCAAGCTAAAAATAGAAAAAAAAGGGGGATGAATTTCAAAAATCTTCTCTGATACTGCTCTGCCAATTTTGACAAAACTTTGATCAGATGGTCTTTGAATGGTCCTCTTTCAAAATTTTGTCCAAAGATCCAGACCTTAAGACGGAATGGCCACAAGGCTAAAAATAGATAAGAGGGGGATGAAATTTGAAAAATCTTCTCCTCTGAAAGTATTGAGCCAATTTTAGCCAAAGTTGCCTGGAATGGTCCTTGGATGGTCCTTTACTAAAATTGTGTTCAATGACCCAGACCTTCAAACAAAATGACTGCCAGGCTAAAATTTTGAAAAAGGGTGGATGAATATCTAAAATCTTCTCCTCTGAAACTACTTTGCTAATCTTTACCAAACTTTTCTTTAATGATTCTTAGGTGGTCTCCTTCCAAAATTTTATCCGGCAGTTCCAACCTCCAACCAAGATGGCCACCCCAGCCTAACCAAGTGTTATATAGAAAAAAATATTTTCTCATCTGAATCTTAACTCCATTAACTTAAAAACTTCAAATCAGATGACAGCATTTTCAGTATTGGAGGAAAAACTGGAGGAATTGATGATATGTTGAGAAACAAAACTCAGGGAAATCAACAAATCCCTTAATCAAAAATATTGCATCCCATTGAAATATATTGTGGTTTCTAAATAATTGGGACATTTTTTTCATTTAGAAATGTGTTTCCTAAACATAGAAGTCCCATCTTTTGCATGGATATCTTAAATAACTCCCTTATATACATTTTGATGGCATCATAGGCCATGACCGTTTGAGGTATTACAAAGTATATATTTTATTACATTATTTTTTCAATTTAAATGATTGAAATAGCTTCAAATCTTCAGAACAAAAATCTTGAGGTCTCTACTCCTTCTGCTGATTGTTTAAGGTTTTCTCAATATATGCAATTAAAATCTTTCTAGTAAGAAAGATAGGTAGATAAATAAAACAATGATAATTCTATCCCTAAACAGCAAGGAAGTGAAGTAAGCTTTCAGTTGATATAATACAACTAATAAACCCATTTATTTTCAGCAGGTAATAATTGTTTTCAATGAAGGAAATATTTTCACATATCAGAAAAGCCTTTGTATACATGTATATGAATTTATTAAGCAGATATTGATTTTGGGCATCAAATTTATTTCTCAACTAAACACACTATCTTGAAGTCATTGTATTTTGTCAAGTAACAATATCACCTGATTTTATGTAAATATTTTACAATATCGGTCAGTAGCCTGTTCATCATATATGTCTTAATAAAATTCTTTTAAAATTCATGAAGTAAAAATAAATAGGACAGTAATAGATAGAGGAAATATAGTACAATTGTCAATGAGACAGTCATCCAAAATGTAATATGAAATAGACTTCATTCAGTATGACAATTTTCTCTGTAAACCTGCAGTACCTTTGGTTTGATTGCATTCCTCTGTGTCAGGAACTCATACACAGGTTTCCTTCAAGCTTAAAAACATCTACAGGTTGCCTTAAGGTCTTTAAGAATGGACAAATATCTAAACCATTAGGCAAGCAGTAAAGGGCCTCCAAAAACAAAATGCTGTGATATTCAAATGTAGCAATAGTCAGCCAAATATTAACGAATAATACTTAAACATAAAAACAAAGACATTCACTGGATAAGTTCCTAGCTTTGGTCAGGCATATAAAGTATATGGGCAGGGTTAAAAATATTTGTGAGTATGACCAGCTGTCAGTTTCACAAAATTTCTTAATTGTTAATTCTATAGTCAATTATGTCATCACAATGAGTTTTCCTTTAAAGTTTCTACACTAAGCATCAATCATAGACTTAATAATTTTTGTGAAAACATTGCAGATACTTAAGGAATATTTCCCCTTATTTATACCATGCATTAACACATAAAATGCAAAAAAATATTGGTTCCAGTGGATCCCTTCATACATTTTTAAAAATTTTAAGAGGTCAGATGAATGGTTTGCTCTTGTAATAAATACTTTCCTTTTGTTGAAATTCTTTCAGGCATTCTTCATGTCCTTAGTATTTTTATTTCTCAGAAGTCTAAAGGGATCAATAAAAACAAATATTAATTTTGCACATTTGTCATGATTGTAAGTTAATACAAGTACAAATTGGTTAAAAAATTCCATGGAACTTATTGGTCAAGTATCATCCTGATGGGTTCTTTAGAAATAGTGTATTTTTATATACTAGCATATTATTTTGAGGGAACAACATTAAAATAGTAAAAGGGAGTATTATTTTACACATATCCGAATTCAGGCGATTCAGACTTTTCACAAGGAGTGGTGTTCCACCCTTGTTGAAAGCCTTGTGGAGACCTATAGATTTGTAAATTACTCTGTTTGTGGATGGAGTGCAGTCTCTCTGATATTCATCCCTATCTTTTCATTTTCATATAACAGAACGAAGGGGTGATGTCAAATATACTGTTCACCGTTATAAATTGCACAAATCAACATCTGATAGTCTGTTGGGAACAAAGGTAGCTTATAAACACAATGACAAACATGAATGAACAAGATTGGCTTAGATAGCCTGACATAGAACAGACTTGAAATATGATGGGTTTCAGAGGTTTTCTGGGATCTCAATCTTCCCACTTGCCCTATCTATCAGTTAAATAAATTAGACAGCTTGCACTGTACTGCTATAAAGTAATAAGTTGGCCACTTTAAACAAAGGAATATTTAGATTTAGCATTTTAAAAATTTTTTCTGATTAATTTTTGCTACATGACGATATAAAGCTGTATAGCTATTTTTATGGAATATCTGAAATATATACATGTTCCCATGCTAAGTTTTCAAATATGCATGTCACACAAGTAGCCCCATGCAAAAAAATGCGTATTTCCAGTAATAAGAGCAATAAAACAAGGAAAAGTACACAGTTTTGAAAGCAGAGTCTTACTTTGTTTGTTACTTCAGTTGTCTATATAATCTGTATTGCTAAATATATAAAAATAGATTTAGTATGATTGTCCATGAGACATTAGCTGTAAAAGGCCCCCAAAATAGAAAATGTGAAACAATTCATAAAACTAAACATTCAACCTAATCTATTGAAAAAATAGTGAACAAATAACAATAAATGACTAATTAAACAACAACAACCACTGACTACAGGCTCCTGGCTTTGGACAGACACATTAAGTATGTGGTACCTGGGACATTGGTGTGACAAAACAGCAATGACTATAAATAACAACAACATCCATTGTATAAGTTCCACTGTAAGAAAAAATGCAAGTGTAAATAATGAAGGGCACGACATGCTACCCATATGTCATTGAGAGAGAAAAAAAAGCTAACATTAGACATTGCAGTCAACATCTATATCTGTCTTAAGATGTGGTGCTAAACTTCCTGAACTTTCGCAGGAACCAAATCCTGTTTTCCAAACTGTTGTTATGTCAATTAAATCTTGATTTGCCCTGAAAAACCTGGCAGAATTTCCTGTTGTGTATATTGCATGATGGTCTTGGGAAACGCCTTGTTGGGTCCTGTAATAATGTATGACAGGATGAGTCACTCCACCTACTGCCCGTCTGCTGATGTCGTTTACAATACTAATGACAGGATCAAGACATTGTTTATTGACCTCTTTGAACTTGGTATTAAATTCAACATCTCCAAATATCAGATATGGAATGTTTGGCTTGATGAAATTAAACTTGAAAATGAATTTGACTTTGTTACCACTTATAAAACTTGATGAACAGGTGCCTGTTCCTTTAGTTAGAGTTTTGGCTGTTCTATCTATTTCGTAGCACTCCTTCGGCTCTAATGTTCCAGTATTTCCAGTCTGCCAGATAATAAACTTCTGTTTTTTTGCTACATCATATTCAATCTTGAATATTTCTGATTCTTTTTCACGCACATCATACAATGTAATCAAACGAACCCAATTGGCTTTGCTCACATCATTGTCAAAATCTATAAATGGGTGATTAAAATACATACTGACATTATCAAAATATCTTTCATCATCAAATTTTCCTTCAAAAAGTGTGCGAGGAATGTTGAATTTTATCTCACCATTTATATTTCTTTCAAATTGGGTACAAAAGAAAACTGTGACAGATCCCAAAAATATTATAATTAAACCAAACATTATGAAGACTCTGTATGTTATATGCTGCCGAGCCCATTTTGTATTTTCCTTTGTTTTGGCTAGATTACTTTTACTGCAGTACCTTACTGATGAAACAATTAAACGAATACAAATACCAGCAATCATCACACTTGCTTTTACAAGTTGTAAATAACTTATTGCCTCCTCACGACATACAACAATTGCAACGTTGAGGGCAATTTGTGGGACATCTTCAATCCATATTGTAATGGCTGATGCAAGATCTGTATCGATCCATGGATTTTCACGGAACACTTCCCACCATAAATTTACAACTTCAAAAATAAAAGTGAATGTTCCTAGGATTGAAAATGCAAGTAGACACCAAGTAATTACTGGTTCAGGAGGACCATAAACAAGTCCTTCCTCTGTGGTGTATACATCTTTAAAAAGCAACCAATCACAAACCAGGTCTGCAGAGTTGAGTGCCAACACAGCTAAGAAGACAAAACATTTGAACCACATTTTGTGTCGAAATTTTCGCACACATGGACAACATTTTTCAATGGCTTCAGTTTCTGCATTAGCCTCCTCACGTGGCTTTTTAAGGGGTAAGTTCACCATCTGCTGACTCTCAGCACTGCCAACCTTTGATGGCATGTCGTCAGATGGAAGACTGGAAGATAAATTATGTCAAAATTAAATGGTATTGTTCTTGTTTTTTTTTTTTTTTTTTGGGGGGGGTGTTTAACATAACGATGCCTACATTTTCTTACATGTTGTAATAATATTTACAAAATTTTTTCTACATTTTGTGGTGTTGTCACTTGGTTGTTTTTGCTTCTGAGATTTGATTAGGACTGTGTGCTATGTTTACCTCTTTGTATTTTCTGTGTAATATAAACTATCCCAAATAAGAAATGATTCCTGAATGTTTAAGTTGCACATTGTAAGAACTTTTTATGCTCAGATATTTTTTAAAATATTTGTTTTGTTTTGATTTTTGGACAGATAATATTTTGAATGATTCTAAACCAGTTCAGCAAAAAAAAATTGATTCAAAGAAAAATTGGGGTATAAAAAGTGCCCATTCCAGAAAATTTAAAATAAAACAATCTGGTAATGGAATTTTGTTTGGTTAGTATAGTAGAAGAGAATATGTTCACCTTCCTTGATCATTAGGTAGTATTTTGACAGTCTCTGTAAATTTGATGCAAATGTCATTATTTTAAAAGCAGCTTTTAAGCATTTTTAAGGCCTATACATTTCACTTAACTTAGTCTCTCATCTTAAGATATTAATTCTTACAGCAATAATAAAATTTGAAAAGGAAATTTTATACAAGATTTAACTTTCTAATCAGCAATATGATTTGTGTCATGGTTTGCACTGTGCTCATGTGAAATTGACAATTTTTCTATGAGAAATTAAAGTTCAATTAATTTTTTGCATTTCAGGTACAGAAAAGTTTTTTTTGTTTTAATAAGCTTTTATTGTATCAAATATTTCAAAATATATTTCTAAAATTCACAAAAGTCTGCAGGCAAAATATTTACTCTGGTGAACAACAAAATCCCATTTTCCCCATAAGTGTTTCAAATTTCAAAACTAACAATATACAATTATGCATCATATTTACCAGAGTATTTTCTACTTTGCATTTGAAAAATTTATGAAGATTTATAGTTGAAGATTTTTATACACAAAAATTGTATCATATCATATAACGGCGATTTGGTCTATGTCTTTTGTTTTATTTTGTTATGATGAACTTATTCTTATGATATTTTGACACAATTATCCCTAATATGAGATATTTGGGGGTTTTCCATCAAAAGGGTTTTTTTTTCATGTAATATTTTCAGTATTATTTTTAATTAAATCCAGTTTTAAACCTTGTGAAAAATGCAGAAGAAAGTAACTTTCAAGTAATTTTTTGTATCTTGCACTTTTTTAGGATAAAAGGAGTTGAATGGGCACAAAAATGTCCTTTAGTGGGGTATGCAAAAATTTTATTTTTCATCAGACTATGATGAGAATTTTCATTAGATTCCCCTCAGTGTCAACAGATCTTTGCTATCTCACCATTTTTGGGATAATTTGGTTCAAAATTGCAAAACAATTTATTTTTGCCAAACCTTATTTTTTAATTATTTATCCAATTTGAATGGGTTTGTTTAAATGATTGCTTGTTAGAAATTGAACAATGCTACTGAAATAATGTTGCTTTGACTATTTTTTATATGAAAAGAATCTAAAGGTCTGAAAATGTGATTTTGCAGGTGATGAAATGTGATTTTGCAGAAAAAATTTTTGTTTTTGTTTAATTTGATGTAGTTTTTTTTTCATTAGATTCCTCACAATGAGAGCTTACTGTTATATGTCAACAGATTTCTCTATCTCCTACTGTATTGTAAATAAAAGGGTCAAAGTTGCTGAAAAGTGAATTTCCCTTCATTTTGTGATTATGGGAATAAAATTTCAGATTTTGATGAGAATATGAAAAAAATACCATCTTAACTCAAATTTTTTTAAACATGTGAGATAATTATTAATTTAGATATTACAAATTTTGAGAAAATTCTTACCTTGGATAAAGTTCCATTTTTTTCCTTATATTTAATTGAAAATTTGTTACAGTTGGGTTTTTAAGTTTAAACTTCAATAAGCTATATTTGGATGTTTACAGTTGTATTTTATTCCTTTTAAACCAATATTACCGATACTAATTTGTCCTCAAAACAAGGTGACTAGAGCTAAGCTTTAGTAATCTAATCATTTCTTGCAGTACGGGTATCCTGTATCAAGGTGGGAACAGCATGATCAGCATACAGTTTACTTAGTTGTTGGTTGTTTATTCTTAAAAAAAGTTGAACAATTCAGTATTCCTTTAATATGACCACTAATGCACAATTGAACAACAGTTTACAAACGATAAAATATATTTTTAAATGTTCACATTTTTTCCTCAAAAAAACTAGAAATCCATGACAACTGTGAAATAGAAGATAGTCTTACCTGTTATTTTATCCAGGACTGATTTCTTTGCTCCAGTATAAATCTTTAACATAAAAATCAGGCCATCTTTAAGATAATATCTGTGGAGATTTCTTCTGTTTTGATTTAAAATAAGTTATCAAATAAACTGTCAATATATCTTATGATCCTAGTTTGAACAGATTTTTACGTCACCAAGGTTTGTTGTCATACAGTAGAATATTCTTTTGTTTAAGTCATTTGCTTGTAGGATTCCACTTAATAAAAGTGTCCCTCACAATTGAAAATAACAGATATAGTTGGACCATTGATTTGGTCCATATTATGAAAAAAAAATTGTTATTAAATTTGTGGGTCATTATGGTATATCTAATTTTCATATACATGTTCCAGGGTTGTATTCTGTTTTGTCCCTCTTTACAGTAGGTAGCTCAATATAGCTATAACAGTGAAATTCATGAATTTTTTTTTTTTTAATCTTGAAATAAACCACCATAACACAGGACACATTAGTTTCTAAATGTATTTTTAAAATCCTCATTACCCTAGTAATGTTTTGCCAAATGTCATGCATTAATTTAAAAAAAATATTGGTTACCTACTGAATTGGGAGACAAATCATACACACCTAATTGACTGGAAGGCCTTGATGGTCAATTGTTAGCATTTTCATAAAGCAATCTGCATGTATTAAGACATACAAGCAGTCTCTCTTCATATCAAGTCAGATATAATTAAATTGGTATTTAGTGCTATATTCAGATGCAATAGCAAATACTGTAAAATACCAATCATTACTTATAATTTCATAAGTCAAATAATTGACAAATGATGCTTCAGTATAATTCCAAAGATAGTGTATGAATTTGGCAACATGAGATCATCAACATTGATTTATCAATGTGTAAACTTTTGTGGTGTTGACCAATCACAATGCAGCTATTTTACAAGATTGGTATTACATGTATTACTGTTTGAGCTACAGGTAGCTCATTAAAAATTAGATCAGCATATTGGTCTATTACAGGGCATTTATTGAATATTCTCATCTTGAATATGCATATAGCTTTAGATGCAAACTATCACAGAATCTCCAATAATTGTTACTAATTTGAGTTCAAATTACCTTGTCGGCTGTCTTCTACATATTCATCATCATTGCAAGTCCCCTATTAAGCTGTATAAAATTGTTTCAAGGCTATGAATTGTCTGTATGTTAAGGTTTAACACTACAAGTGTTTGAGGGACTTGGGCCTAGGTATCATTTCTGATTTACTATATCTATTTTTGAGTTATTAATCATCCCCATTGACTGATGAAATTTTAATAATATTGGATGCCCATAAAGCAAAGAAAAAAGAAAGAAATGTAAAATTTGGTCGTCCTGTACTGGGGATTATAAATGGAAATATGTTTGAAAGTAACAGAAAATTCACTGCAGTTATACTGATGCAGGTAGAAGAGGATGGGCTCTGGTAGAAAAAAGTGTTCTCTTTTGTCAGACATAGAGGAAAGTTTTCAATTCTAGGAATGTTTTAGTTTGTGCTCTACCTTAATGTAACCTGTTTTCTGATTTTGATTAATGATGCTAAATTGCCACCATGCCCAGACTGCTAAATGGACATCATTATCATTTTGCTTCATTTCCATCATGTTCAGACTAAGCATCTATTCAGGACTCTTAAATTCCATATTTATACAACTTCGACATTTGAAATTTGTAAACTCTAGAACTTCAATTAAGACCTTCAGAATTGTCTGCAAATGCTCTACCCAATCAAAGAGTTGATACCTAAATTAGTCCATCATAGAACCCTGTAAAAATATTGCTTAAAGATGTTCATATGTGAAACTACTTTTCAATTGGAAAAAAATTTGAGAGAAGCAGCAATGAATGGCCCCATAATAGCCACCACTGCTAAAGTTAGTTTAACGTAGGAATCTTTAAGATTTTAATTCTTTTGTGATCTACAGGGCTAGTTTCGATTCAACTATACATAAAAAGTTCAGTGCTGGAGATGTTGAATTTCAGAATTTTTTGTTGACACATTGACCAATATTGTTGCCACATATTATTTTTCAAAATCCAGCATAAAAATTATTGTTCAATTATTGCAACCAAACATTTGTAGATTCTGCCATTTATGGTCTGTGTAGCATATGGGCTTGTGTATACTTCATTTCAACCATCGCATGATGGTCTTGAAACATGGCACGATGTTGTGCGAAAATCGGCAAGTTCTTCTTTTTGTTGTAGTTTGTTTATACGTTTAATCTCAGCATCTTGCAGTAGTCATATGATATTTGCCTGACAGACATGAGATGTCACACAATGATCATGCAACAAAGTATAAATCAGCCCTATTGCCATTCTTTGATTTTATAGAAAACTTTAAATAACAAAGAAAAATTAAAGATTAGATCTTACCACAGGTTCTCATACATTGAATTGTTTCTGGATGGAAATCTAGTTTAATTTTCTTAAAACTTAGAATACATTTTTTAAACACATTTGTTTATTATTGAAAACAGGCATATAAAAGGGAGGTAACTCAAATTTAAAAATGTACAAGTGGATTTCCTTTGCTTTTTCAAATTGTAAGTTTATGTTTTGAATATCAAACATTGAGACATTTGACTTTTATTGATCGATCCCAGTGTGGTTCTTCACTCCCAGAACTAGGACATCCAATAAATCCAGTTTTCCACGCATCTTGGATTGGAATTAAATTCTCAGATGTGTAAAATTTTAACAACGTTTTGAAGACACCTCCATTAGGTAGAAGTAGGTGATATCTGTCCTCTGTATATTTTTTAGATTTGAAATACTTGAGATGAAGTTGTGTATGGTTACCAGGGTCATTATAGCACTCCCCTAATTCTGTGTAACGTGTGTTGTATTTTACATCTCCCAAGAGTAGATGGGAGGATTGTGGAAGAAAGTTAAAATAAATTACAAATTCTGCTGTTGCGTCATTAGTGTCAAAAAGTGTTGAACACTCCCCTGTTTTTGAAACAAACCAGCCATTTGTTTCATTATAGCACTCTGTTCGTAACATCTTTGTCGTGAGTGTTCCATATTCTCTTGTTAATGATGTTTGAATAAGTATTTTCATATTTCCATTCTTTTTAAATTTTATTTTTTGTGCTGGATATGGACTTTTTTCCAAATCTGTAAGGTCAATTAATTTGATCCATTCATCATCCACATATCTTTGGTCATTACCATTTCTCAATTCATTGCTGTTCAAATATACTCCAACATGAGGGAAATATTTTGATGTGTCCAATTTGCTCGTAAGGAATTCCTGCGGTTCTTGAAATGAAATCTTATCGTCGTCACGTTGGACGTGTGAGAATACAAACACGAGTGCAGATCCCAACACTGAAAGAATTAATCCAAACAGTAATATCCCAGAGCAGCACTTGAATGCTTTTCTATCTTCATAGTCACCCCTTCTTTTTCTAAGACAGTATCTTATAATTCCTATCACTAATCTACCAACACATCCGATAATTACAATGGATGCTTTAGAAATTTGAAATATACTGACTCCTTCCTCACGACAGCCAGCAATTATCACGCTTATTGTTACTTGTGGTATTTCCTCAAACCAGATCACAACTGTTGAAAGATAATCTACATCTATCCATCCTTTTTCATCAGGTTTAAATATTTCTCGCCCAAAATTGACTATTTCTACAAAAAAAGTTACAACGCCAACACATGAAAATCCTAGTAAGGCATATAAAAGCTTTTTGTCAATTGGTCCAAATGCCAAGCCATTTTCCTGAAGTCGCATATCATTGTAAAATAACCAATCACTCAGCAAGTCTGCAAAGTCTGTGGCAAATATCACAACAAATACGAACACCTGAACACAAAAGTTTCTTTTCAAGTCAGACGTGCATCCCATCCTTGAGGTTTATCTGAAAAAAGTTTTAAAGTGTAATTAATAATCTAATATGAAAATTTATGTTAAAGTGAAACCCACTTAAAAAAAAGTGAATGACTGGTTGTACGTTTCCCCCATAGTGTAAAATAATTTACAAACACTTCAATAAAAATGTAGAATTGTTAGTAAATATGCAATTGTTTTATTGAAGTCTTCTTTCTTTCCTGTCATTGAAAGTTCAAGTAGAGAAGGAAGTATAACCAAATATTTGTTAGTTTGACATAGCCATTTCTATGTGATGACTTGTTGATATACTGCATAAAAGGCAATCAGCACTACTTTAGGACCCTTTTGGAAATTCCTGAAAAAAATCTTCTTGTCTGGAACAACTTGTTCAAATGGAACCAAACTTTAGTCGAAGGGTCATAGGCTTGGTCCCTTTCAGAATTTTATCTGATGATTCCACTCACCAACAAAGATGGCAGCTTCAACCAAAGTTAGTTTAACATTAGACCCTAAAGAAAGTTCATTAAAAAATCTTCTTATTTGGAACTACCTGCTCAATTTAAACCCATTGTTAGCAGAATGGTCTCAAGGTGGGTCCCTTTCGGAATTATATGAAATTGTCCAACCTACAAGCAATGATTGCTGACAAACCCAAACATTTTTCTGTAAGGACTTTATGGTGTTTTTATGATAAAAAATCTTAAATCTAAAATGACTTGCTCTATTGGAACCAAAGTTTATTTGAAAGGTTTTACCATCAATAGGTGAGAGAATACAGGTTCCTTGGAACCTCTGGTTTATACACAATGCAACTGGGTTCATAGGTAATAAAGCACTATTAAGATTGCAAATTATTTTAAAGCAATTTTTATTTTTAGTTAACTTTTCTGAGGATTTCAACATTATGATCTTGTTTTTTTTTTCAGAAAACTAAAATATTTTAAAATACTCTGACCCATTATGTTAATTTTTAATTATTATGAAAATTCGAGTAAATGAAGACACCACCACATCTCTGTAAGAATGAGCTGAAAGTTTAGTATCTTGAGTCTCCACAAGGGCTTTACTGTCTGGTGTGTATATTACAATGTAATATATTGTACCATGTATTTGAGAGAAATTATACAAGTAGGTCTTGCCCGTTGCCCAATCCTTATTCATATCTTTGAATAAAATATGTTAAAAGTAGCATCTTATGGTGAGCTCCACAGGTATTTTTTTCAGAAGACATATGGTCTTCTTATTATTGCATAATAATGTGATTAAGATAACAGTATTTGTTCTGGACCACTAAAAAATTTATGAAAATTAAAATGTTTTGTTAACTGTGAAAAATATGACAAATTAACAATATTCTATTATGTATATTTATTCTTACCTCTGGATAGAAATTCCAGTATATAAATGAAGCCAGAAGTTAATATTAGCACCATGAGTGATGATGTAGATATATTGATTACCTGTTTATATACTGTGATTTTTTATTGATCAATAAAACATACTTATATTCCACAGAGCACAGTGAATAAATCAGTTTTTCTCATTAGTTGACTGTGCTATTATAAACTTGTAAATTTTTTGATAATATTAAAGATTTTATTATTTGGTAGATAAATGGCTGATCTTGAAGCCGTAGGGGAAAATAATAACACCTCAAAAATGTCATAAAGTAGTTAATGAGCTGCAGTAATAAGCACAATTTTTCACAGTGGTAGTTAGAAAATCTATGTGTATGACTTGTGTTCCCTTGAGATTGATGAGTATGACACCAAATAGAATACTTCTTTTTCTGTTCATCAGAATGTAAAATCTTTGTATTTATCATTCAAGGAAAATACATCAGCTTATTTTTAAGTTATAGGAATTTGAATTCAATGTTTAAACTTTCCTGGGTCTGAATTTTAAAAATTTTAAATATTGGCTTGGTACACAGGCACAGAACAGGGAGAGGTTTTGCTTTTACACAAACAAAAACACCAAAATTATTTTACAATTTCAAAACCCCATTGCAGACTAAAAATTATTATTCAAATCTTTAAGAACACCCCATTCATGAAAACCATGCATTTCTATAGAACTATCTTGGAAGGCTAAGATAATATACAAATTAAATTAATTATTTGTCAGTGATGATTATGTATTGACCAATAAGTTTTAAAATAGTTTCAATAAATTGCTGTTTACCTTGATGTTTTAAAATCTAAGAAAAATTCAGGCATTTTAGTCTGTTTACAAACAAGCACATTTAGTACGAAATTGGTGTCATAAATGAACAATGCGGGTAGTACCAGTATTGAATATAACAAGTTAATGTGTGTTAAGGCTGCACACATTTTAAACCAGACTTCACAATATAGGAACCCAGAATTTATTGGTGTTCATTTCCATCCCACTTTTCTCAACTGACTCAGTCTCAGACGCAAAATATAAAATACACTACCTGCATTCAACTCTTTTAGTTCATTGTATTTTCATTACTTTTCTTTTCCTTAATAAGGTTATTCTTGGTTTAATAACTCTGGCTTCCTCTATCGGTAAAACTGACCGCTGTGGTATGACTGAAATATTGTTGAAAGTGGCGTTAAACCCCAATCAAACAAACAAACAAACCTTGCTCAGAAGTACCAGTTCTCACTGTTAAAACTCACATCTCCATTTAACTCCTGAAAGGGAGAAGTCACTTCAACCGTTTACCAAATCCTAGATTATGCCCTGATAAAGGGAAATGATGGATGACTTTGCTTGAACCTCTACTCCTCATTTGCAATATTTCAACCATATTGTGGTGGGGAAAGCAGTTGTTTATTTAAATACACCCTCGGTACCCAGTGATTTTGTCCCCATCTGAGATACTTAAGGAAGATAATGTTGTTATCATTGTAAAATTAGCATGCATGTCGTGAAAAAGTCCAAATTACATCTTAACGTAATGAATGGAAGAAAGAAATGATGACACGTTGATATTAAATTTTAACTTTATTTATAGATTTATGTTTTTGTCCTTTATTTTGACAAAATGTTCTAATATGTAACTTTTATGAAATTTTATGGCTAGTTTTTCCATTACCACCATTACTATCAAATTTTATTGTTCAAAAGGAATACTTCTTGTTTGGGGTTGTTGATTTACCAAAAATCTTTGCAAATTACCGTTAAATTCTTTGTAAAAATTTATAAGAGAGTATAGTTGAATGACTGGTTGATATATTTGAAAAATAATCTAAATTAATGAAAATTAATAAAATTCCTAATCATATTGAACCTTACCTTATTATTGATAATACCATTTCATATAGATTATGTCTATAATGATCTTGTACATTACCTTGATAATCAGTCTTATTACGATTAATGATGACAAATTAGTACCATGAGGTCTCAAAAGGGTATGATGACTCGGAAATAGAAGAAAAAGAAAAATTTTGATGATTAAATTTGTCAGTAATCAAAATAATTTTGTGAATGAGTAAATGAATGTTTTTAATGTCTTGAAGGCACTAGAACATTGACTAATATGTTTAAGATCACCTATTTGTGGCCTCAAGTTAGGTTTTATAAATGTTGTGGACATGTCCAGGTATGACAATATTGTTTTTGGAGTCATTAAATCATGTTGTTTGATTTCCTTTTAGTGTAGTCTTTATATATGTTAGGAAAAGTAGTCTTTATATATGTTGGGAAATGTAGTCTTATACATTGTATATGTTAAGAAATATTTGGTCTTTTAATCAGAAAAAAATTAACATGCAGAATAGTGTATGATTTTCTTTCTAGAAAAACTAGGAAAAAAATTTAGGATTTCAAATAGAGGTTCAGTGAACTATCTGATTTTTTTATGAATTGAAAGGCATTCATGGTTATATTTGCAGTATTCATACAAAGACTGTTATGGTAAATATCTATGAATTTACACATTTTCCAGTTATATGTCAACAAATTTGGAATATAGACCTTACATATCCAATTACATTACAATACAGCCATTACTATATATATGCAAATATTTTATTTGTTGTGATATAAGGTATGCTATGTTATTTATCATTTTCTGGTTTAACTTTTTAGGTGAAGAATTACAGAAAAAGGCACTTGAAAGATATAATGCAGTAAAGGTAACACTTCAGCACAACTTTTGAATATAATAGTTCCTTGGTACCAATAAGTATACATAAATTCTAACAAAAAAACCTAAAAATCTCTGAATTTTTCTAATTTAAGATCAGATAGACAGTACATGAGGCTTTGAAAAAAATTCATACAATTTGGCATATTTTTTCTTGTAAAGAAATCATTGAGATCACTGTTTAAATACAAAATATTTTTAAATCTAGTTTTGGTTTTATCCAGTGCTATTAAGTTATTTTTGTTTCAAAATGTGCTTTATATTAAAATATTTGCCTTACAAAGGTGGACCTTTACTTTTCAGCTCTAGCACATACCAGATTGATAAAAATTTGGATAGGAGATGATTTAGAGTTATCCCCCTTTGGATGTATTTTTATAATACATGTATTTTATTTCTGTAGGCAGGATCACCAGAGAGATTAGTGTCTGGTTCTGATGATTTTACATTGTATTTATGGAACCCAGAAGATGAGAAGAAACCAGTTTGTCGTATGACAGGTCATCAACAGTTAATAAATGATGTCAAATTCTCTCCTGATACTCGACTTATAGCAAGTGCCTCATTTGACAAGTCTGTTAAATTATGGGATGGAAAAACGGGAAAGTATGTTTCAACTTTAAACAGATTTCTATCATAAATGTTATTCAAAATGCTACTGATTTTTTTCGTTTATTTCATATCATTCCCATGCTTATATTTCTCAAATCACTGTAAAATTGTTGGAATTGGTTTATAATTGCAAAAAATTGTCACCACAGCTTAGCACAGCTTTACAAAGGCCCTTTTCAGAAAAAGACTTAAAAATTTTTGAATGAAACTACTGCAGTAATAACAGCCTAACTTTGGTAGAATAGTCCATAGATGGTTCCCCACTAGAATTATATCAATCTTGCCCAGCCCCAAACAAGATGGCCCTAACAGGCAAACTAAGTATTACAGAGGACTCCATGGGACAATTCACTTCAAATCTTGTTATACCCCCCGCAAACATAGTTTGGGGGGGTATATAGGAATCACCCTGTCTGTCTGTCCGTCCGTCCGTCCGTCCG
>JAULBM010153593.1:0-18118 GCA_032357055.1 Geukensia granosissima | reverse complement strand
GGACGACGGACGACGGACGACGGACGCCAAGTGATGACAAAAGCTCACATGGCCTTTGGCCAGGTGAGCTAAAAAGGCCAGACAAAAGGGATAAGTCAAAATACACGGCCATATGGAGAACATAAACAAGACTGAACATGACACATACTGAACATTTAAAACTTTAATAGGCATACAGCTAAAGGGGGTTGCTTAAAGTGATTTTATCTTTCAAGTGTACAAATGAAAACTCTGTTTAAGTGTATTTCGCATCTTTAAAGGAAAAGATCCATCTTGATCTGTGAAACGGATACCCAATACCGGCCGGCAAGAATCTGGTGTCTATCATAAACTGGAATGATGACTTCAATCAAGGAGCAAAATATCCGCGTTTAAGCAATTATGTATCAGCGACGAAGCCCTGTCTATATAATCAATTTCTAGCGAAAAAAGAATTTATGCTATTTTAATTTCAAATTTTGCCTTTGAGATCAAAACAGAATATGTAAGCCCTTTTTTTGCTTCACGGCAAGACATTTGTAAAAATGTTGAAACTGTTTCGTAAATATTAATTGGACTAAAGAAATTATGCTATTACTAGTTATGAATTAAAAGATGAATAAAAAATGTACCATTCATATTAGTATTGGTTCGCGACAAGACATTGGTTCAAAACTTGGAAATTTTTATATAAATACGTGTGAATAAAGAATTTATGCTATTTTATATCCAAAATCTATGATTTTTCCCCTTAGAGATGAATACATAATATAAAATCCAGATTACTATGATTCGCGACAAAATTTTTGTTCAGATTTGGAAAAAAGTTTTGGTGCAAGTTCCTGGAACAAAAAAATTATTATACTTCACAAAACAAATTTATAATTCTGACCTTTAAAGTTGATTTAATCATATACAATCCAGATTATTTTTGGTTTGCTACAAGACTATTGCTGAAGTGTAGGAAATATTTCGTATAAATAATAAGACCAAAGAATTAATGCTTTTTTTACATTTGAAATTTCTGATCCGGACAGAAAAAAATCAATACACAATATAAAATTCAGAATATACTTGGTTCATAACAAGACATTTGTTCAAATTTTGGACAATTTTTGGCATACATTCATTCAACCAAAAATATATCATTTTAAATTCAAGTTTTGTGTTTAATTGGAATTGTAATAACAAATTATAAAAAGGTGTCTAAAACCATTTTGGATGTTCCAAAATCGCTTTATAATCAGTTTTTAGAAAAAATGTTCAGTACATGTATGTGTGCGTGTGCCGTGCAGATCGTTACAAAGGAAGATCAAACACCTATGTTGTTTTTTGCAGTGTAAAATGCAATCTATATAAAATCGTGTTACATTTATATGTTAGCCCTTGCAAAAGTCTACCGTCAATGTATTTGAAAGGTAAAGATTCACAGTCAATGCTGATTGAAAGCCATTTGTTGGAAACCCTCGCCACCATACAGGAACAGTGTGTTGACAATGAGGATCCTTCCCTTAATTTTAATGTCATTTCAACTTAAATACTTTACAACTAATTATTCTAAATTTCAAAGTGTTAAAGATCCCTATGATATCAAGATTACATATTTCCTTAAACTTCTGAATCTGCTTTTACCCATAATATGCACCTTGAAATTAAGATTTAAAATGTAAAGTGCAATAATTGTTTTTTGGCAAAAAAATAACCCCATATATATCAGTCGCATATATAAAGTACCCCAAAGATTGTTTAATTACATTTTAGAGTCCATGTATGGTTTTGATTCTTTAACAGGTCTTTGTTGTTCACGAGGACGAGGGTTTCTTTCCCCTAGCTTGGAGACATGCTTAATCAATTAAGTTAGTATCAGTTTGGTGCTTTGATGGTAAATACTGGGCAACAAACATAAGCCACAAACGGAAATGTTGAGTATTTACTTACGTCTCTTGATTCACATCCTGAGGTAAACAGTGGTATATAGTCAGGTGTCAGCCTCTGAACTGCCATACATACCTGTCAAATAAAACTAACATTTAGAAGTATTAAAAATTATAAGACTTTTTATATCAAATTATCATTTAAGTATAAATTTGGTTGGAATCAAATTTATATCAATACGTTTTATCGGTCTCAGTTTATGAGAAATATCTAACGGCATTTCCTACTTCTGGTAGCCTTATAATTTTTGACACATATGCTTAATCTCTGTTGCTCCTGTATTATTAACTATTTTGGTTGAGAAATAAGATTTATTATTTAAGTTTTGTAATGTTGATTGTAGTAAACTTATTGTTCTGTGACTTTACTTTCATCTCTTCCAAAATGAACAAAATCAAGAAAAAACAATGGGCTACTATGTACGTGAAAACTGAATATACTTTTTTAAGATATTAAATTCTTAAGCTTTAATCACAACTATGATAAGAAGAATTGCTATGATTCTTTTTTATAATCAATAAAAGACATTATCACATATGCGCCATCGGTAATGATAATATATTTTTTATTTGATCACAAAAATAAATGGCACATTACTAAAAATTGCCTGTTGTAATAATCTTATTTCAAAAGCACTTCATGGCGATCCTTCTTAAACTATACTGGCCGATATATCCTGTAGGCTTTATTGGCACAAATAAAACAAAAAAAAAGGAATATTTTGACAAAGTTACGATCTAGAGCATAAATGTACCTTAAATTATTTATGCGTGTTTATGCGTAGGAATGAAATAAATTCGACGTCATGCATTCAATCGAATGACGTCTTGGGTACGTTGAAATGAATTAAATCTTGTGATAAATGGTCTTACATATAATGTTTTTCGGCCAAAGAATATATTGAAGTATAATTGCTGATAAAAAGAATACAACAGGCTTTTCAAATACTTTTCATGATTAGATCAATTCAAGATACAAACTTGAAAGATACTTTACACCGGAATTATGACTTCTTGATGATATATGATACCATATTTGTTAATAGAATGGTAAAATGCGTGGTTCTCAGATCTGTACCCTCTACAAGTTTATCAAACTAGTTGATAATGTATCTAATACAGTATGTAGGATAAGAATTTTCGAACCCTTCTAGTTGTGTTTCAATTCAAGTATTTTGGTGGTTTTTGTTTTAATTAAGATTTTATATGTACATTGGGACTGACTAACGTACAATATTTTCATATGTTGACTGGTGGCTCATTTAATTTTAGACATAATTGTTTTCAAAACCGTGATGGTAGTGAATAGTACATATGTTGCAAGACGAAACATATGCGTAATAAGCATTTTTATACTTTCTCAATGATTTTTTTTTCATTATAAGTCTATAAAGTAGTGATCATTTAGTACAAAAAGTACTATTTTCCTTTTTTATTTAACATTGGTAATTTTGTATTTTGAAACGACTAGGTCGATACCTCTGCTGGTGGAACATTAATCCCGGAGTGTTTTTTCTATCCCAGTTGTCAGACTTGTCTGAAATGAACTTAATCAAACAATTTTTTACAGAAATTTGCTGCATTTGCTAAAATTCAAAAACACTGAAAATACGGAAAGGGCTCAAAAAGGAAAGCACTTAGTAGTTGTCCCTGTCGTTTGATTTGACTTCCCATTTCGATTTGTTTGGATTTGAGTGCTTCTTTTGCTATATTTGAATCTTTGACTTCCTAAGTTTCGGTTCTAATGCTACTGATGAGAGGTTACTCCTTGAAATGTAGATAAAGCATACCTAATTTTTTATATTTTCTATATTTATTTAACATTGGTAATTTTGTATTTTGTACCTATTTTGTATCTAGTAAGTTTTGAGGTATTTTTATCCCCTTTTTTCTTTTTCTGTTATTCTGAAACGTCACAATATCGTTCGATATCGTTATTTTTATCCTTCAAACTGATATTCCCTTTTAATTTTTTTTGCCATTATCGGCAATTATGTATGTTTACCTTATTTTCATATAACTTTTAATCAATAAAAGATTTTGTTTAGTTATGCGGTTCATGTTTCTGGAACCAAATATGTGCAAAAAAATAAAAACGCAAAAAAGTTCGTTCAGTAAAAAAAGAATCATTCTTTTGTTCAAATATTAATATTATAGACGTAATAATCAACATTTTGAAATGACTGGACTGGCCTTATGATAAGAGCAAAAATACATCTTGTGTTGCCTTCATTTTTGGCATAGATATGCTATTAATGTTTTACATTGATGAATTGTGGATTTAAGACTTAATAAAAATTATACCTATGACCTCTAAAACAATTAAGCACTCCTTAATCTAAATTTATTTCATATTAAGACAGGTCATTCGTAACATCTTTTCAAAATTCTTGTCAAAATAGTCAAATACTTTGTCGAAATGACGGAAAGTATACAAGAAATAGTGGTGAATTATTAAAAGACGATTATTAAACAGCATTTCCACAACAACTTATTATTGTGTCACAAAATCTTAACTTTGGGCCAAATATTGGGCTTAACGTACCTACTCCTTTAATAACAAACTCGAAGAAACAATATCAAAGATCTTTAATTGTGTTATAAAGTTATTATTTGTAAATAAGTTTATTCAAGCATCTGATATGTCGTAATTACGCTTTTTTAGTTACAGAATTTTAAAGGAAAGGTTGAAAGTGAATCATGTTGTTTATTTATGTTCTACACAGGCATTTAATAATGAAAGAATAAGTAGATATTTTCATTAATTAATGGCAACGAAACTCTAACCTTAATAATTTGCTGTCATATAAAAAGATTGTAACATAAATAAAAAAAATACCAATGTTGAATAAATATGAAAACGATATGTGTGTTTCAATGAGTAATCACTCATTAGTAACATAAGAACCGAAACATAGAAAGTCAAATATCCAAACAAAGCAAACGAAGCACTCAAATCCAAACAAATCGAAATGGAAAACCAAATCTGACGACAAGAACAACTACTTAATGCTTTCCGTAATTTCAGTGCTTTAGAATTTTAAGAAAACCAGCAATTTTTTTTAAACATTGTTTGACTTTATTGACGCACATGTCAGACAACTGAGTAGGAGAGTACATTATCCATCAGCAGAGATATCGACCCAGTGGTTTTAAAATACACCGGCATATAACTATTAAAAAAATTTAGTATATTTTTTCACCAATAAATATCAACGAAACCCTTTACTTAATATTTTGCTGTCATAAAAAAGATTGTAAAGTAGAAAAATACCAATGTTGAATAAAAATTGAAAATTACGGTTAAGCAATTTGTACTCTTCAAGTAGTAACCTCAAATCAGTAGCTTTAGAACCGGGACATAATGAGTCAAGGATCCAAACAAACCAAAAGAAGCACTCAAAATGGGAAGCAAAATCTGACAGCCGGGATAACTACTAAGAGTGATGCCTTTCAAAGCCGTTCCCTTTTCAGTGCTTTCAAACTTTAGCTAATACGGCAAATGTCTGTAAAACATTGATTGATAAATTTCATGTCAGACAAGTCTGACGACTGTGCTGGTGAATACCCTCGTGGAGCAGCTGTGTCATCGATCCAGTAGTTAGAATATACAAGCTTACAAGAAATTTAAGAATTTTAAGACTAAACGAAAAAGATTAAATTATTATGAAATTTCACAATATTTAAATTTCACCCAAATTATGCACATTTCAAAACATTCAAATTCATTAATGAAATCTGATAATAAATATCATTTCTATCAATGAGGAATCATATTATATTTTGGTATTATATTTTCTAAAACCCCTCTTGAAATGACAGAAACAAAAAAAAATAACCACGACATCAATAGACACCGTCTTTAGGACTATAGAAAACATTCAATGTTATTTAAAAAATGCATAACACTTCAAAATATATTGGTCCATGTCTTTTTAACATAGATTATTTATTTTATCATTATTATCCACAAAACCATACATTTTGAAAATTGTTTATCGTTAAAAAGAATACGATTACCTTTTTTTACGTTCCCAAATATGATTGACGTTTTTGTTACTTTAGGTTTCAAATTGGAGAATTTTTGGTATTGAAAACTTATCGGTGTATTGTTGCAGAGAATAGCGTTATGTTAATGAACACTTATCCGTATGTGCAAACAAGTTCAAAGGTATCCGAATCTTATACACGTGCATGGTCACTGTCATCCTGTGTTAAAATTTCGGTGGAAATCAAATTTATAAAACTATCATTTTTAAATAAATAAAACTATATGGGAGACAGATTTGATAAGCTTTTCTCAATAAGTCTCATGAGATTATCTTAATGACAAAGATTCCTTTTTTATTTATATTTTACATATTTAAGAAATATTGTGGTTGTAATGGAAATACACTTGTAAAGGTAATTCTTATTTATGCTCATTTACTGCTACATGTATAAAATTTGACGTCAGAAGGAAAAAAGACAGACAAATAAAAAAATCTAGAATCTTCAGCGGATATTATGGTATAGGCGTTAGGCGTTCGCATCTGATATTAATGGTTTTGTCATTTTCTATTGGTTACCTCATCAATTTTAGTGCACTGCGTAACTGTCTTACAGTCTTCTGGGTTTAGTTGTTCGTCACATTTGTAGCATTTAAGAGCTGCAATAGATATGGTAATTACAAAACTTGATAGAATTGTCAATGAGACAAAACAAAAACATATAAATAATAAACGTCCAAAAGTATAACTTACAGATGACAACAACTTATCATCAGGCTTTAAAAAAAAACGGGCTAAGATTCATACCGTTAGACAAGCTCTTTAAAGCCCTAAATAGATATGATGAATCAAATTTAAATTAATCGGCGTAGTTAACAACAAAAACTTGTAACGGATAAACATAAAAAGCATTGACATCGTTTGCACTTCCAGTTCCTGACTTTGGAAAGGCAAGTATGTTGCGAGGTTAAACATGTTTGTGGGTTTATTCCGAAAAAACATGAGACAGTTGTGTGGTTAACCTCAAAAACTAATTGTGTTATATTTAAGTCTTAAATTCTATACACGGTTTCAAAAATATAGAGATAAAAGTACATGTTATTTCTGACATCTTGTTCAGCATCCGAACGGAATTGATAATATATGCATTTGATTCTTTAAACGACGACAATAACCAGTAAGGTATCAACAACATGTAGGACTACAATGTAACAAAATGGTGACCAAAACGTTAGTTTTGAAGTAAATAGCTTTTTTGTTTTTTCATATAGAATTGATGTAATATAATAAATACTGATAATTTACCTAATGTATTATAATACAGAGGTTTTTAACGTAAAAATGCAAACTTAGATTAAGACCTCAACATCATGGGTATAAATTTTAAGTAAATGCAAAACAGATTCATCACAATAATGATACATTGATCACATCTAAATATGATCAATGAGGTTATGATTAGAAGTAAAGTACACAATCTGTACCAATTTACAGGAGTGCGTTGTGCTAAGCACTGTCGGTGTCAAGTTGGAATCTAAATAGTCCAACAATATTTTAAAATAATAAAGTTAAGCTACTTGTCAGAAATTTAAGTAATATTCATTTTAACAGCGCCTTTCTTCATCATGTGCTCATCGTAAAGTTCATTTTATGAGAATCTATAAATGACATTTTGAACAAAAGAAAAATTATAGGATATATATAGAATATATAAAATTCAAATCATGTGCTTCAAGCGTTAGTTCGAGGCAGTGATGTTACATCTTCAAACAGCGGACGCCCACTGAAGCGTTTTTATTTTTTTTAAGTCTTATAGTCCCTTAGCGTAAAACCTTTAATTAAATCAAACAGGGTTGGCGAGAATTAATCAAATAATTAGTTATACAACGATCGAACATTTCTTCTTCAAATCCTTTTCAGGCCTGACTTGTTCTTTTTAAATTTCGTCCTTTATTTTCAGTTGACGACTGATATTGAGGTATTTTCAGTGTGTGTACTAAGATGGTTTCTTTTCGTATAAGATACGTAAACTCTTAATACAGTTGTCTTTTTACATTTCAAAACAACTCGATATAGTATTGTTTTAAGAAATTCTGAAAACTTATTCAATTTTTATCATTCAAAAGATACAAAATTCACCAACGAGGGTTACAGTCGAAACCGTTTCAGCAGTTTTTGATCAAGAATGATCATGAATGGGACCTTGATTGTTTTCAGACCTGACCGGATAATGGTTATGGCTAAAAAAACAAAGTATTTTAATTATCATATCATGACAGGATCCGTTAACAACATGCCTCCTTAGTCTGGAAAATGTAATTTGACGTCATCATGGTGTTAATAGCGTCTCTTCTGCACTCTCATTTTAATACATCCTATTGTTATGATTAATTGATTGATTAATTGATTAATATACAGAGGTAAATTTTCATGCAAATTCAGGACGGGAGTATATTAATGAAGCTTGGTTTGTACATTTTGTACTAGACTGACACGCTTGGAATTTTACCGTGGTAGCTCACAATAACAGTCCGCAGGAAGACACGCAACTTTACCAAGACACATTATCTTGACTCTGGTCAGACAAGTGTGTGCTTATTATTCCTAAATATTGCGTGCTTAGCGGAGAAGCAGCAAATACCAGTTTTAATGTCTTTGGTTTGTTTCGACCGGGGATTAAACCCAAGACTCAAGGTGGGCACGATAACCTACCGAGGCGGTCTCCTAGATATGACATAAATTATAATCTAGAGGTATCATTAAGACCTTCAACAATTGTGGAATTACTGATTTAAAAAACCTAAAATTAATTAAAAAATATGCAAATATGTATGGTAAATGCCATTTGTATGAATATTGATAATTGTATCTATCAAATTGAAATAATACTAGTCTTCAAGAATAGCAAAGATTCCTGACTAAGGACAGGTGTTACAATATTTGCGGAATTAACTTTTTTGAAAAACAAAGTCTTTTAAACTAACACTTCTCAAGAAGAACTATAAAATTGCTTATAAATATTGTAGACTGCAACCATCAAATGATATCACGTCGTTAGTATGATATTTTCTGTTGATGTTAGTCTCCTACAGGACAAATAGGAATTATTTGTTATTCAAACTGAAAGATATGAGAACACTGATTACTTCAGATTGCTTTTTAATTTTTCTTTTTTCTTTTTCTATCAGAGGAACTTTACACCACTTTCAACAATATTTCATTCATATTGAGCCAGTTAGAGAAACCAACAATATTGAGCATATCACATGTGGGTGAGGGTGTGTTCTTTATTGTATGAAGTACATGTAAGTGGAAAATTCACGCTATGTTGGTAACCGACCTCGGTAATCTATAAAAATCAAAAAAATAGTTGATCAACGTAGTATATATTCGTCTACCTAGCTACTTTTCTTCACATAGTGTAAATTTCATTTTAAGTGTTCTTTCTGGAAACTGCAATATTCATTATTATTGTTAATGAGCCATTAATGGAAAACTATAAAGGTCAATTTTTCAATGTATAGTCTTTTGAGTATGTCTTCATCTTTCTAAAACGGTCAAACACATTTTCGTAGTGCAAAAGAATAATTTCAGATATAAAGAGAATTTTATGGTCGTTCGTCAGTCGTAATAAAGGAGAGAGACAGTAATTATGTAAGAATTGCATAAACTTAAGGGATGTAAAAAGTGACATGCAATAAATAAGCAGAAATTTAATCTACTTTGGATATATGAAACTAACACGTGAAAGCCGCAACTTCTACATAATCCTTTTTTTGAACCCGTTTCCTCCTACATGTATGTACTTCGATTTATTTGTTAACCTCCTAATACAGGATATTTTTTTCCTAATAACAATTACTACAATTTTAGTTTTGAATAGGTTAAAGGCAATGTTTTACATAGTTAAATGCTAAAAAAATCTTTGCAAAGAAATATCTTATGAGAAATATCTTAATTTGCTTGGGAAACACTTTAATGATTAGAACAGATGAGAAACAACAGCGCAAAATGTTTCAAACAGATTAAAAAAACTTACGACAATTGTTACATGTGTCACTACAGATAACAGCTATACATTTATCATTACACATGTCTGGCATCTTTGCTTTGATTGCCGCGCAAGCCTCTTTGTCAAGATCCTGACATGCCGAATATACCACGCTTATAACTGAAACTAAAACAAACCAACTATTTAAAACAGGTTTTGTTATTGTAAGAAACTGATGTTAGGGTATTGTTTGTCGGGGTAATTTACAAATCTGATTTAAAAACTTATTTTTATTTTGACAAACAGTATACAATTATGTTCCAATTTCGTTTTATGATAACGGTATGTCATCTCAGTCCATTCATATGCTTTTATTTATTCACAGAAGATGTCTTAATATTTCATTCGTACACTTCCTATGTTTGTGTTTCGTTCTATGTTTGTCTTTCGTTTCATTTTGTTGGCCATGGTCTTGTCTGTCCTCGACTTAACGATTTCTGTCTGCCCCTTTGGTATCTTCGAATTCCTTTTACGTAAAATGTCCCCAAAAACATGCACGCGTTTCACGCACACGATTCGCTACACGTTGTATGTTACACACACACAAAAAAAAACGGTTTCGTGTAATATAACGTTAAAATAGATAACGGATGAAAATTTAAGAAACGCAAGAAAAAATGTCTGTTTTCATATTAAAATAAGAAACATAGATAATGTATATTGTATGTGAATGTCTCTGTTGACTAATTACAAAAAAAAAAACACTCAGAGCTAATTCAAACGTTTTTATCAATTACTATATTTTTTATTATAATACTAATTTAACATAGACACAACGAAAATAACGATTTAAATAATTATATTCTTATGCTATTTATGAAAATGGCATACTTTCATGAACATATAAAATTAAAAACCACACGAACACGATCCTCCAGATACACACGTTTACATAATTTTGGGCAACAGACTGTACAAACCAACTCTCTCATCTGGTGCATTATATCCTTTAGAAATTTCCCGTGTTGTTGAGTCTAAATCTATAGTTTTATTATTCATAGACATAGCAAAAAAGAGAAGATATGGAGTAAAATGTCAAGTAAACCATACTCCATATCCGTAAAGAAGCCAAACTAGATATCAAAGCAAGCAAATGCTCCAAAAGATATATAAAACTCATACAAGAGAGCACCAAAGTCAGTTAGAGAGTAACAAAACAACAATAAGAGTACTTAAAAAATGATATGTGAAATTATAAATTCACGCATGCCCAGAACATGATAAAAATCTTGTTTTTCAATACTAAATGTCAACGAACACAGTACGTCCAAAGATTTATTATTGCATTGTCAATAAACGTGATAATGAACTAGATAGTAAACCATGCCACTATATCAGTTAATTTAGTGAAATATTTTTATCAATAAATACAAATCTGAATGTCACAAAAACAACAAAATAACTAAGATCGTTAAACCACGTTTTAAGCCCAAGAATTTAGATACAAATGGAACGGGGCTGATATCTATTATTTTGTATGGTTTGTATTGAAAATGTTTATAAAAAGATCATCCAAACTTTTTTTAGCTTAATTGGTTTTACATCAGTAACATGGCATATATATATATTGCTTTAAATGTGAGAATACTCACATAGTTCTTTATTTTATATAATATTTGATAACATATGTCGATTTTTAAATAGATTGCACAAAACATTAGCACCAAACATTGCATAATTAGGGTCTGTGCAAGTACAAATGTTTAGTTAAAATATCTTCGTGAAGTTTGTGTGCGCTCATATCTATTTTGACAAAATATTAATAAAAATTTAGTTTTTGTACAGCAAGTTTTAAATTCCTGTTGAAATAGTTCAACAAGCCCCGTCATTCAGTCGAAAAAATGAAAACAAGAATACGTTATGTATCATCAGATGTTAAACAGCATTTTACAGGAACATATTGTTTTGGCACAAAATCTAAAATTCGGGCCACATATGGGGCTTAACAAACCTACTTCTTTGTTCGTTTTGTGAATAAGTTTATTTAATCGATCATTTTTAATTAATATTCTGTAAAAGTAAATTCATTACATAATGCAGGAAGTAGTTCCATTTCGTACAAACCCTTGTATAATTTAGTGTGTGAGTTTTTTATGTTGAAACTTATTTTGTTTTGGGTTTAACAAATTTCATATATTAAATCTGCAGACTGTAATAATCCCTATCGACCTGCGCTGTTATTTTAAAATATTTAATAGATCACTAAAATATTTTTTTCAAATACCTCTTATTCCAGTGACTGTAAGTGGAAACAAAAGTTTATCCTTTTGAATATTGTCTTATTTCGATAACATAAAAATATGAGATGTTGAATGTACGTTGCAGTATTGGCCTTACCTGTAAAAGTTTAATTTCGACTGTCGTTTGATGGATGTCTGTCTCATAGACAATCAGGCGACATTTTCAATTTGTATACACTTACACTGAATAACACTTAATAAATCTTTAAAACATTTTGGCATTCATCTGTTCATATTTTCCATATTTTGATTTTGGAGGACCATCGTTTAAGGTTATTATTCTACTACTCGCGGCAAGTTTCCAATATCATTGGCATTGGCAAATGTCAATAGATAATGACCCTTTGGTATCTTTAAATTCCTTTTACGTACAGCAATTTCAACGGTTTTGAAAGAAAACACAGAAAAATAAACTAATTTTGTATATTTAAAAGACATTCAAGACAGTAATGTTGAGGTGTGACTTTGCAAATTAGGAGGATATCGCCATAATTCATGCAAATCACAGAAATGTGACCAAATGACGTTTTACGACAACTATGGAATGCTTAACTCAAAAACTCTTTTTTTAATTTAAACACATGTTTGACAATGTATTACGCCGGTACATAAAATCCTTAATAAGACGTCTCTTTCGGTTACCTAAACTCTAATTAAAGTACAAGCAATGTACCTGTATCATATGAGGTATAAAGTCTGAATAATCAAATACATATTGCGAATTTTTCCACACCATGTATTATTTCACCATCGATATTGCATGAATTTTGAGTCTTAATTTGTTAGAAAACACATCGCCTGTGCTTATAAATACAGTTAAGGTGATATTGTCAAAATGCTGGACTTTCTGATTGACAAAATTATTGGTGGCCTAGAATTTCAACAGACAGTTCTCATTCGGATGGTCACAAGTCTACCAGTATAGGCCTACCAGCCGAATTGTTCTTGTACTCGTATGAAGCAGAATTTATCCAGCGACTCTTGCTAAATAACAAAAAGAAATTGACCAGATCGTTTTATTTTACTTTTTGCTTTATGATGTCTTGTCACTGAACAATCCTTCGTTCAGTGAACATCTCGACCAAATATATCCCAGCGAACTATATTTTAAGGCGGCCACAGATTAAAAAAATTTGCTTCATACCTAGATTTATTCCTCGAAATTGACCAGGAGGGAAAACTTGTTTCTAAGATTTACGACAAACGGGATGACTTCAACTTTGCTATTGTAAACTTCCCATATTTATGTGGCAATATTCCTGCTTCCCATACCTACGGGGTACATGTTTCACAGTTGATACGATACTCTCGTGACTGTTCCAAGTATCAGGATTTTCTAAAGGGAGCTTTGCTTGTGTCGCTGCAGGCCTTCAAGTGTCTTTTAACCCAAAAATAGGGCATTTCATAGGGCCAAATTTTTTGAAAAATAGAGTAAAATAGGGAAAATTTCATAATATATAGGGATATTATAGGGATGTTTCCCTCTATTTTGCTACTTTTCTTCTAAATATAGCATCAGAATACATACTTTCTTGTGTGGTAAAAATTGAGACCCTTACCATGCAGTGTCTTCTTTTACAATGTATACACATTTTAATCAAGTCATAAAAATGACTGCACTACAGAATGCCAATAAGGAAAACCTTGACAGATTCATATCTTACTTTTGCAGATGGAACATGTACACATAAAATTCCAAATTTTAATTTTTTTTACCAATTCATTCTAATTTAAAGGGTTAAAATAGGGAAAAGGGCTATTTTGAACAAAAATATAGGGATTATAGGGCAATTTCTAAAAGAATAGGATTTTATAGGAAATATAGGAAATAGGGACGCTTGAAGGCCTGCTATACTTATATTATTCCAGTGTATCAATGACGTTATCTGACTGGTCGAGAGAGTGCCTTCTCGTCGTGTACCCTTTTCAGCATCGTGGCGACCTCTAGATTAAGAAAATTCCTTCAGTTTCTAAAGTATTTGAACTAAGTATGGGTTTGTTGACATTTGTCCCACATCTTCACTTTTTATATAAACAGGGTTGCAATAGTTCATCTGATCAGACTTATTAAAAACCGACTTTATAAGACTTTATACAACAAAAATAAAAATAAGTCTGTATTCAGTAATAATAACAGTTCACTGAAGCGTAGAACAGATCATAGTTCCAGGTACCAGTTTTATAGACTGATAAATTTCCTTTCATAAACAACACATGCCTTGGATGCAATGGAGCTAGTTTTATAGCCTGATAAATTTCCTTTCATAAACAACACATGCACTGGATGCAGTGGAGCTACAAGTGAATTTACTTTTAATTTTTATTTCCAGTATATGGATTAGCAAAATTTACTGTCAGTCTAGATTAGAATGGACAGATCTTAAGCTAAGATTTAATATTTTTTAGAGTTTTCCTGTAATAGAAGGCGCCGCAATTCAGAATGGATATATGAAAGTTTCAGAATGTGATAGCAACCCAAATTTTAGAGGTAAACAATATATGGAAAACGACGACTCACAAGTTATTCTTCTTTTCGATGTTAATGGATTAATTGCAGGTTTGCAATCAGGAATTGCAATAAATCTTGATAATGGTTATCCACCTGTTAACATTAAGCCGCCATTTATTCAAGATGGAAATTTCCTAAAACTGACCGCATATTTCACTGACCCATGTACTATATGCATGCGTGGAAGATCAGACCAGCGATTTCGACTTCATGGAATTGCAGAGTATCTTCTTATTCAAAATGGAAGTCAACCGGAACTTGACCTAATAGAAGTTTCTTTGAAGAATCCGAAACAACATGAATTAAAGGTTTGTGCTTTCCAGGCATGGGATTCCATTACTTTTACAATATATATTACAAAATGGAATGCGCCAACTTTTTTCCCGTGGCACTTTTATATTATCATGGAGAACTTAAAGGATTTGTGTGGTCATATGGCGCTGTACTTAATTCCACGATTATTCCATACGAACATCCGGAGCCATCATTTTTTGAAGAGTTAATGGAAGAAGTACCCCCCTGTAAAAGTCCTAAGACGATCTACGCTTCGTGTTTATTTTGAGAAAAGTCCACAAAAAATATGATTGTATTAACTTTGCATTTAAATCACCACGGAGACCTATTCAGTTCTGTTTAGTTGAAGAATATTTAAGAAACTAATTTTTTGATTTTGTTCCCGGTTTTTAATATAAAAATCTTATCCTGATCTTGACAGAAAAAATAAGAACGAGGATCTTCAGAGAAAATAATCCGACATATTAATATTTGCCCTTTTGAAAAAAAAACAAAGAAAATTACGGATTTTGCCGAAATTCAAGTAATACGGTTAGCGTCTTAGTATTAATTTAAGGTAGTAGACCTGGGTTGAGGGAGATAACTCTTGAAATCAGTAATATGTTTACATGTATATCAGGGTTCGTACTGGTCCTTGAATCCTTGAAAAGTCATGGAATTTCATTTTGAAAATTAAAGGCCTTGAAAAGTCATTGAATCCTGTATTTTTGAAAAAAGTCCTTGAAAAGTCATGGAATTTTATTCAAATGACAAATTGTTTAATTAAGTGTTGTGAAATAAGCAATGTGCAGTCTCCTTTTCTTACGTAACTACGTTTGTTGGGAAGGTAAGTTACACTGGCAAGTCAAAGGGGAATAATCTGTTCAGAGATTGGTTTCCAGTTTTGAATGTAACAAAGGGAACCAGATTTAACCAGTGTCAGCAAAAACATGGAGACCTTGTAAAATACAAGAAAATGCCAGGGAATTGTCATTTTCAACCCAAATGGTTTGAAAAAGAAGAGTACAAACGTTGGCTACAAAGGGGAGGTGGTGTGGGGAAGGCCAGGTGCACAATTTGTGCTAAAGACATTGATATAGTTGTTTGTGGTTTTGGGTATGGAAAATTTAAAAAAATCCTTGAAAAGTCCTGGAAAAGTCCTTGAAAATTGGAACAAAAAAGGTGTATGAACCCTGTGAAGATTTCTTGGGTTTCCTCTGTTGGATTCTGGAAGAGAGAAAGAATGATATTGGTTCTTATCTAGATGATTTCTTTTTCTTATAACAATGTAATTTATACCAATACAGGGAAGGTGAAGGACCTGTCAATTTAAGATGTTCGCAGGTCATGTTTTTGTTTTTTTGTAAGATTTTCGGAACCCTCTAGATTTATTCATTTAAATGCCAGTAATAATTTTGACCAGCAACCCCCATTTTTCTTTTCATATTTGATTTTCATATAGTTAAATGGGGAATATTTGAAAATCTTATGACATTCTTGTCATTTTTTCATGGTTTGTTTAAACAATTAGTAGCTTTTGTTAAATGTATGAAAAATCTAGAGAAATTTGCTTTCCCGCCAAATTTTAAATGCCTTATTTCTTAAAAAACTAGAATATTGACCCAATGATTTTTTTTGGCTCATTCATTTTCCTAATTTAAGCACTACCTATACATTATAGTCTTTTACCAAGCGTTTATTATTAAACTTAGTACATGTGGTAAACATCTTTAAAAGCCAATTTGTCAAAGGTTATGGTACTGTTACTGAAACAGGGGATTTCAATCATTGTCAATGTTAGCATAGAGCCTGGAAATATTGATCTGCAATTCTTCATACATTTCTTTATGGTATTCAATAAAAAGTTTTACAGATTATTAATCTGGTGTTTCTGATTATTGAGAGGCCTCCAGTGTTACCACTTTAAATCACCAACATTTCCTACATTGCATTAATTCGCTGGAACACTCAATACTTAGTTTGGAAAATTGGTTTCTTGATGGGTTAAATGTAGCTTTCTCTGATAAATTATAAACTATACGTAATTTCCACCTCTTTTTTTTATGAAATAAATACAGGGACTCAGCACATGTTATCTGCCCAATATTTCTTTATGGAGACATTGTGTGGTTTCTGTATGTTTTACCCCTATCTTTTCATTCTTTTTTCATTAATTTCAGTGTGTATTTTACAAACTTGGTAAATTCCCTTTCATTAAACTAGAAACAACCTTTCATGTTTACATATATTGAATAATATTTTCTAGTTGCTCCTACTGTCCAAGTCTGAGGAGGTATATTTATATATATATATACATGTGTGGACAGAATATGTCAGTGTTTTCAGTTAGATTTTCATTGTCATGATGTTGATATTGTTTGTAAGCATTAGGTAATTTCTTTGATAATTTCCAACTTTTCATAAATTGAAAGCTCAAAACCTGCAGAGTTATTTTAATTGCAGCTGTAGCAATGATTAATATTGGTTAAAAACATTAATGTGTTGTTTTGTTGTAGAAAGAGCTTTTCATGTATTTTGTATATTTGATATTAATTTTGGAGACATTTACATGTATCCTTCAAATCAAGTTGTTGTCTTTCTAAATAGTCAAACAAGCAAGAAAGAAATTATTGCATGAAAATAATTAATTTGTGTATATTTTAATTTATAATTTATTAACATTACACACACTGTTGTATATTGATTGCTTTACCTGCTTGAAATTTTGTAAGCAAGATGTTTTGGCTCTTTGCAATTTTTTTCTGTAATTGTTTTAGAAATTGTAGATAATTATACAACAACAAATATAGAATGTAACACTACTAATAACACAAGACAAATTATCTTTAGTTTTTGTGCATTTCCTATTTGTCCATGGAAGGATGGGTTGCATTAAGCTGTCTTTCACAGCTAATTATCCAATGAAATATTTTTATTATGTCAATTTTGTTTGCATGGTAAATGCAAAACTGCCAACAAATGTCAGTTTAACTGACCTCAGCAAGCTTAAACCTTTGTACCTTTAAAGGAAGAAATAGGTTCTTAAACTTTTGCATATTAAAGATCAAGGAATATCTCCCACAAGTGTAAGAAACTCTACATTTTCTTTTTCTGCTGTGTTCTACATGTACTAGGGAAAAAGA
>JAULBM010153482.1:0-18123 GCA_032357055.1 Geukensia granosissima | reverse complement strand
AGCATATAGAATTTGTACTTTTGAATTCAAAAGATAAGAACACAATCCAAATTCAAGGTTTATATTATATCGTGACTATCGATTTTGAAATTTTGGATAATTATATAGTAATTAAAACAAATCTTTGCGATGAAGGCATTTTTGATGTTTCCAATAGAAAATTTGTACTTTTGACCTTAAAAGTCATGTTCAATAATCAAATTCATGTATTTTGTTATATCATAACAAAGCATTATTGACATTTTTGGAAAAATATAGTTTATATCTTTGTAACAAAGGAATTATTCTGTTAAGCATATATAATTTGTACTTTTGAAATCAAGATATAAGAATACAATCCAAATTCAAGGTTTTTATTATATGGTGACTGTCATTATAGAACATTTTAGCTAATATGTAGTATGAATCTTTGGAGTTTTTGCTGTTTCACAAAAAAAATTGCAGTTTTGACCTTAAAAATCAATTTTGGTATTCAAATTCATGATTAATATTATATCGCAACTAAGCATTATGCAATTTTGGCAAAAATGTAGTGGGATTCTTTGCAAAAAGAATTTTTGCTGCTAAGTGAACAAAAAATTTACTTTCGACTTCAAAATACAGTTACACAATTTTTTACATTGAAAATATATTACATGTAAAAACTCGACATCCACGATAATTTATTATTTATACTTTTAAAACATAATGGATGTTTATTTTTTTCAATTAAACAGTATATAATGCACAAGAATATTCTGTATCCCTTTTCATTCTAAAAGTTGTGTGTTTGCCGGCTATCTGTAAAAATATTTTATGATCAATTTAATTCAAGTATCTTCAGTTTTATTTTCTCTAATATTATCCAAAACATATGGAAAATTAAACTAATGAGATAGACTAGTGACATTCAAAATTTCAATGTAAATATTGGTTAAGAATTTGTATTAACATTTTAATGTAATAAATATATTCAAAAGTTTCGATCAGATTTTTTAAGAAGAAACAATAGAACTCGTCAAGTCTATAAATTGTTTGTTTAACTATCTCGATTGAGAGATTTTTAAAATACATGTATTATCATCAATGGCTAACAACGTAAGATCGTCTAATATAAATAATTGTTTAAATTCAATCTGGCGAACGATCAAAAGCTTTCAACGGTAGCTGGCTAGTGTTCAACTGTAGCTAGCTTGGGTTCAAACGGTTGAAAGCTTTTTGCTGTCAAAAGCGTTCAACGAAGGCTGGAAAATTGAACACTAGCTGGCTATTGTTGCTAGCAAATTGAAAGCCTCATATATAACTTTCGCCAGGCCGCTACTGTATTTGAGGTGACACGTTTTTAATGATTTTGAGGAGTTGGACGTGATAAAACAGGGTATTGAACATTGTAGTTCTAATCAAGTGTAGTGTAAGTGCGAACACATGGAGTGTTCAAGGCGCAAAAGTTTTAAAAAGATTTTTTAATGTAAAAGCAGGGACAAAAAAAATCCAAGACCCAGAAGGATCTAAACATAAATACTATATTTTTTTGAGGATAAAACTGAGGAGCACATTCACTAACATATTCAAAAATGAGAGTCCTTTAAGAGGAAGGTCAGCAATTTAAGCGTAACCTTTCATCATTATTGACATTAATATGACAGCATTTGAATTATGAAAGAATTTTTATAATATTTCAATAACTCACTGTAAAATAATGTAGTATTAAAGGTATTGCACTTTAAAAAAAACTGGTTCTAACAACGATCATGCACATTATTTCCAAAACATATATGATGTTTTGTTGACCATGATCTTGTCTGTCTTCTGAGTTAAAGATATTCGTTTGCTTATGTGTATTTTTGAATTATTTTAACTCGTATGCCTTGCTAGAAAATATGATTGTCTTTCGTTTTATTTTGTTGGCCATTGTGCTGATGTTGCCTAATTTTACGGTTTCTGTTTGCATTTTTGGTGTCTTCGAATTCTTTTTTCTTAGAGCAACTCTTGTTTTTAAGTGGGCTAATAAATATTGATAAGGAAATATAATGTTCATATACAAAGTTATTACTAATGTTTTTTTCAAATAGTTTTAGCAGTCTTTGAAATTGTTTGATAGCTAGTGTATCTATAAAAGCACAATTAATATAACATCAAAGTGAAAGATGTATTTAAGTAGAATATGATAGAAGAGTTTAAGACTTCAAACTCATGGTTTTGTGTTTTAAGTAATAAAATAATGACAACTATATTATTGAATCTTCACCGCATTAGTTCAATGATAATACAATGTAAAAATATTCCAGACGTCAGTTTTAGGTAGATCGACAATGTTTCTCTACACATTCCCACTGAGCATGTGTATAAAATAGTCAATTCCGGTAGAAGTGTCATTACGTTCGTACAAAATTACAGAAGTGCCATTACCTTCGTACAACACTACAAAAGTGTTATTACATTTCTATTAAAATATAGATATCAACTTTATCTATCCAAAATATTTATGTTTGTATTATAGTAGTAGGTAATGCTATTATATTCCAAATTTTCTTGAAAATAAACATGATAAAAATTAAAAACTCTTAAAAGGGGAGATAACTCTTTCTCATGTATATAACAAAGAAAGCACTATGATTTTTGGATATTTGATGTTATACAATGTAAACAAGAAACGCTGATCCCAAAATATTATTGTATTTTTTGGAAGCACAACATAAACGCTAATTTATAATTTTTGTTTAAAAATTCCGTCTGCTGTTTTTCTTTTTTTTTTGCAAAATTGTGTATTTACTTAATAGTAGCATTGTAAAATAAGCTGTGTTTGTACTAACGATGACAGACACAAATTTGAGGAGAGGACACAAATTTCAGGCCGTACACAGATCTGAGTCTATATATTTGGTTTTATTTTTTGAAATGAATGGATAAAGACTACATTTCGGCAATGAACGAAAAAAACCACTTTCTGTGGTAAGTTTTAATGATCATACACAGAGATAAAGGACGAAAAACAGACGAATCCGTGTGGAAAAGAAAAAGGAGAAAGTCAGACAACAGAACAAAGAGAATACGATTAAATAGCAAAACCAAAACAAAAAAACTCACACTACAAGGAGAAGGCAGTCGTTAATTTAGGTCAACAGATTATAAATATGGTGTACGAAATCAGTTATCAATGGAATATACTAAATACTGTAAAAAGTTATTTATATTTACTATATCATATACACAACAATGATCAGTTTCGCGAAATTTCCGCCTAAAAATAGAGCAGATTTTAGGCAAATATGATTAATTGATGCCATTAAATCCTACAAATCGTTTGATCAAGATTATCGTTTGTGGTGCTACTCGAAGCGGCTAGGTGATACAAATCGCGTATAAAAATGGTAGAATGAACATCTTTTAGAATGAAAAACTCATTTCGTATTACGCAATAAATGAATTTTCAAATCAATGCCTGTTTTTGGGAGATTGGAAATCATACCATTCTCAATTATTCCTCAGCCATGTGTAGTTCCCGAGTTTAGAAATTTGTTATTGCGGACGAAATATTCCGATGTATTGAAAGCATCCCATAAATTAACCACATCTTTTAAAACATTTTGACGACAGATCAGCTGAAAAAGAAATTGTTAACTTTAATTAGCCATGTAACCAGTTGTTAAAAGACACTTAATGCAGGGTAACATCTGTTTTTAACAATAAAACATAAATACATGTATGTTAATTAGCATTTACTTATCAGTCATTTACTTTTTACATCAGCATATACATATACAATTCACGTACATTGCCGGAAAATATCGAATTTATTTGTACGAGCTTCAGAAACGGGTAGAATGTTGCGAGACTTGGACAAGCGTTTTTGCCGTTCGGAGAGAGTATTGTTTTTATCCTGCAATTCTTAAAAGGTAGTTAAATAGGCGATTTTCTTTCTAAGATTGTTCAATCGTTTCATCATTACTACATTTCTTAAGGACACGCTTAATTGCAGGGAAAGGGTTTTATTAAGATCAATGAATTGTTGAATATAAAGATTAACGAGGTTGAATAGAATTTAAACGTTTTTATTGGCACAGAAAAATTTTGATTATTTTTTTCTGTGGAAATCTTCCTGATTAGTTGCCAACATCCTATAGCATATTAAAAACATTTGCTTGTTGTTTTATTTATTTTAAATAAAAGGGTCCACGGACTATTAAGCTAATATGTTTTTAGAAACATTAAAATATAATTATCAAATACCAATCTCCCCCCCAAATGTATTTAAATATAAAAAAAAATGTCAAAAAGACTAAACACCATCCACAAGAAATAACATAAATAAATGAATCCACTGTTGGTACCATAAAATCGAAAGTTTCAGTGTATAAGTGACTAAAATTTAAAAAGGTATAATATGAATCATTCCCTGTTTTTTTTGATTGAGTTGTTGATCCAAAGCGATCATTTACTACAGCAATTTTTTTTTCGGGGGGTGGGGGGAAAGTCTTGGGTGTTTATTATTTTCATTTCTTGTCTCACAGGCTGCTGCGCTGTTTATTGTCCTTCAGATTTATTAATTTTTGAAAATACGACAAGTGACAATACAGATTTTATGAGTCTCTACGGTATCATGGGTTTGTGAACAAATTTATCACATCTTGGCATTTTTTGGGGTGTGTGAACAAGTACATGAGAGTTAAAACAATTTTATTGGTGCGTCAATTAGGATATTAGGGTCATAATAGGGAAGCCAAGGTCACCAAAATATTTCAAAGGTGATCGATAAAAGAAGGTATGGTCCCTGTTTCGATGTAAGTCCCTACAGATTTTATAGGTTTTTTTAACAGAGATCAGAATCCCAACAGCTTAATGAGAGTTTGGACATTAAGATTGTGGAAGTTTACACATTGTAACCGGGTAGCCCGCAAATTCATGGGTATGCTAACACGGAAATCAAAGCCTTTAAAATTTTACGGATGTTAACAAGAGACGTTAGATGATATTTATATTTTGAGATAACTTGTTACCGCAACGAAGTTAAGCGACTGTTCGTCAAATGCATTCGACCATCACCGAAAAACACCGAAGAGTAAATGCCAAATAATTTGGAGCAAATATACCTGAGGCTAAAGTGCAAGAAAAATGGACCAAAGAAATTAATGTCCTATTTTTCTTTGTACTCTGCCTTCCCATTTCATTGTGGGTTCCACTATATTACGGTATTTTTGCGGAAATTTTTGTCTTTGTGATGTCATCAATCAGAACTCAGTAGTGCCTGTGTTAAGTTACCACTAATTTGCGATGATTTTTCCGAGAGATTTGTTCAATAGTATAAAATTTCATCATTGGGCATTTTTTCTACACATGCATGTAGCACTGACAGAAACAATCAGGAGCTACTATTTATTTTATATGACACCATTATTCCGACAAAAGCTGAAAAAATTACGTTTTGCTGTTTGTATTGGCGCCTCACACCTATCATGATTTTCAATGTTCAAATATTTGGACTCTCAATATGAAAATGAAAAGATATGAAGTAAATGAAAGAAAACCCGCACTCAAACTGCGAGAAGAAACAGGAAATTTACAATTAAGTAGTTCCAAAATGGCCTTCAACTAGTGTGGAATACTACACCTTGTGAAAAGCTCTAAATTTGAATGTTAAAGAGAATGTGTGTCATATTTATTAATCAGATATTACTTCACTCATATTTATATCATGTCTTTTTAAAAGCTTTCTGTCCGGACAAATAAATATCATACTAATAAATTCTATGAGCTATTAAGCAGTTACTGTTACTGTACCTTCTGTAATTTACACTGCAGAACCACTTAACCAGTATTTTATTGATGCTGAACCAGATTGAAAAGATGCCGAACCAATGAAGGGAATTGAAATATTCATACTGATAGGCCTAAACTTTTTGAGTTGGAAAACGTCCACTAGAACGTGAAAAGATCAACAGTTTCAAGTCAATTAAAGTAATGGTTTTTTCGTTGAAACCAGAGCAGTGAAATCGACTATTTAAATAAACCAAAGCACATTATTATAGTGCAGTCTTTATAGAGTAAGAAATTTGAACCCGTGTCTAGCAAGATTAAAGTATGTTTCCGTTGATTCAACAAAAGGTTGCCTTCTTATCAGATTGACGTTAAACCGGATTAGAGTTTAAGGATTCTAAGCCTTTGTTATTTTTGTTTTTGTTTTCCTTTTTTGTCGCGAGCTTGTCCTGTCTATGAAGATTATGCACTCTGGATCTTTCACATAAGTATTCTACACTGGACGTCTAACAAGTTAACATAAACAGACAAAAGGATGATATCAATTAGATGTGATCGTAATAAAAGTACTTCTGTAATTTATGTTTGGACTACTTATTTTGTTATAGTACATACGAATAATGACAATGAGCAGCAGAAACTTTTGTTAATATTTGACAGTTTGTTTGGTTTATCAAAATAATTGTGTGTGCTTTAGAATTTAAATAAATGTAACAAATTTCTGTAAAAAAACTATTTGGTTATTTTCATGTTAGACAAGTCTGACATTTGGAATTGTCATTACCCTCGGCGACTTCTGTTCCACCAACATAAACATATCGAACACGGGAGCCAAATCCATCGGTAGGGAAAACTACTATGTGCCATAACATTCAAACTCGTTCCGTATTTTCAGTGCTTTAGTATTAATTTAGAATTAAACGAATGCTTCAATTTTCTAGTTTTTTAATTGGCTAGTTAATATCCAAGTGGAATTCAGGTCTATCAGCAGAGGCATCGACCAGTGCTTCCAAATACAAATTTACCAATGTCGAATTGATCTTGTGACTTTTTATTTGCTACACATAAATTTCATCATTTGCATTAGTCCTAAAACGTAGGAATTCGATCATAGCACAAGATTTAATCAAGTCCAAACACACATCCAGCAGTACACGTAGATACAACTAGAATGTGCAAAATGCTTCGAAGCCTCTTTGTAAAATAGTAAGCCAAATGCAGTGGTTGGGACAACAACTTTGTGAAATGCGTTTCTATTCCGTTAATATATATATTTGTGTTAAAAACTGTTCGATGCCGTTGCTGATCGTTGGTGGCAGGGATGGTGATTAGTTGTTAGGTGTGTGTCATCACACCCTGTAGTCAAAAGCTCGGAGTAAATAAACAGCAAGGGCTGACTTTAAATTTCAATTAAATTGCTGTAAACAGTCTCATTGCATCAGTTTTAGAATGCGAAATAAAGAAATGTGTAAAAAAGAAAATACTTCCAAATTTATTGAAATTGGTGGCATAATTTGTTTTCTACGAAAATCCAAAGGCAGGCTATTTTGTAAAATTTGACCTTTTGGACATGCTTGAACTGACGGGTCAAGAGGTCAATCAGCTTAAAATTTTTTAAATGAAATTTAACCTTCCGTGCCGTTTAAATAGGTTCTGCCTGGGTCATGCACCTTCAGAAAAAATAGGTGTCACTGAAACTGAACTTCAGGTAAAAATTCTATTAGCAAAAATGTTATAATGGCCACCTATGGAGTTTGATTTATTCTGGTTTAGCCCGTAAAACTGTAAACATCGGGCTAAATGATGAGCAATTCTTACGCGACCAGGACGTCAAGGAAAAGTTCTTATACAGAAGTTGAAAGTTGACAGGCATGGGATCCTGTAGGATAATAGTATTTTCTCCTATTCCCTTGTTTTGTGAATGTTTTCGTGGGGTTTTTGAAGATCTTTTTGTTTGTTCAGCACAGAAAGGTATGAAATGAAGATATTGCCCCGCGTAGGGGTGTAAGCCAAAAAAGTGTCCTGCTTAAAATTGTCCTTCCTGTTCTATATTTCCTTGGAAAAACCTAGAGGACAACATTTCATGATCATCAATGTGTTGTATTCTGTCCTCAGAATTTTTCTTAGAGAACAATAGCATAAGTTGAAAATATTTCATGGGAGACAAATTTTTATGTTACAGGAGCATACGATGTTTGCATGATACCTGAAGAGGTCACGAACCTCAAAAGATAACAAAATCTGGTGGTGTCCCTTTAATTATAACATCTTACTTTTACTTAATTTGCCTGAACAGGTTTACAAAAAGATTATATAATTGTTGCTGTTTTACAAAAAAAGAAAAACAACCATATCCCATTTGTGTTTGTAAAATATTGAACTTATATTTTGTTCGTTTTATATAACATACGGGTAAATTGAAGTCAGATTCATTAAATTTAAAATCAATAAGGTACACATTTCAATCATATAAAATGACAGGTTTCAACTAGAAATAACAAAATATGATATGATGCAATTTTAAGTGTAAAATTCAAAATGATTTTTGACTTAATTCTGGTTTGGCAAGTGTTTTATTATCTTTAGGTTTCACGATTAGTTTCAAAAAAAGGACTGAGTATCTTGCACATGCACAAACGCGTTTCACCGTTCTTAACTGACACGTGTAAATTTGGTCCTTCGGCTCTGTCAATTTGCCTTCAGTATACTGCAGTAAGCAAACACGAGTGGTAAAATTATCATGTAAATTTTGTTAAAATTGCAATTGATGTTGACTAAAATCTTTAAATTAGGAGGACGTTTTAACCTGACAACCACTCGGTAAAATTGCAGAGTGATTGTCAGATTAAAAAGTCCAAAAATAAAAGTGGATGATTAGACGATAACATTATTGGGCGCGCTCTCCGATAGTTAACATTGTCTGAAATCATATATACATATAAAAAGTCAAACTTGAATGTAAAAACAATTTTCTGTTATCATTTCAATCGTATAAGACATAAATACACATACATAAAATGTTTTCAAATGTTTTCTATAGAATATGGAATGTATATCAGAAAGACACGATTCACATCCAAATATTTAAAAGGCAAAATGAAATAAACTGCCTTTTATTATGACACTTTGGAGGGTAAACTATTAAATTGTTCAAAATAAAAAAGTGCAATGCATATTTGTATTTTGTAAAAATCTTTGTTTCTTTGCTAATATAATTTAATCTCATGAATTTTTTAAAGTGTATTTCACATTAATGGTTCAATGTTTATTTGAATGATGTCAACGGAAATCATTCTTCAGGGAAAAAGAATAAAAATGGTAGTTGACACGAAAATCCAATTTACTTAGGAAAGGCTTTTACCTTAATGTGACATTTAACGTAATTCATCCGACAAGAGATGAAATTCGAAGTGCAAACATTCTGATGATATATTATTATATATTGTAAAATAACAATTAATTTGCCAAATGGAAAGTAATATCTAATGATGTCAGAACAATCATTCAAAATGTCTTCTTAAATCGACACTTTGTTTGACGGAATCAAATTCTTTCGAATTTATTGCTATTAACAGTTGATGAAAGATTAAGATTAAAAAGTAACCAAATTTCCAAAGGATTATCGCAAGTAGAATTTTCTAAGTGTTCCTCCTTTCTAATGCATTCCTCTACTTTTAAGATGCATTTGCCACAGCAATTTTCAATTACTCAGCTACTTTGTTGGTAACCCATGTTTAAAATATATTTGTGAATTAATTTGCAAAAATATAATTTAAATGGTAATTTTGCCTGACCTTAGCATTTTTTAAATTCTAAAATGTTTTTAAAATCTACATTATACAAATTAAAATTTTATATGAACAGGTCGATGATTGATGGTATATCGAATAGGCACCCTCTATAGGCATTCTACCTACTTTTTTAAATTCCAACTTTTGCCTTCTATCTCAAATACATTGTACAAACACGTGTTTTGTAATGTTGGGCAGTTTATAGTGCGCTTGAAAATGAAGTATTGTGCTTAACAACGAAGTATTATTATTTTTAATCCAGTGTAGAATACCTGTGTAAGGGATTAGAAGTGCAAACTAGTAATCCAAAGAGACAAATTTGAAACAAACTAAAAGACAAAACGAAAACAAAACGAACAGAGGCTTGGAATCCACGAATTCCCTTACGAAACAGGAGTGTGATCAAGTGATAATGAAGGGTAAGCATCACCTGTCTTGCGCGCAACACCCTGGTGGAATCCTTAAACTCTAATCCTGGTAAACGTCAATCCAAGAAGAGGTCAACTTATGTTTGTATTACCGGTAGCAGGTCCATTACTATTTGAGATAAAATGATATCATATGGATCAACCAATTCGTGATGGCGATCATAAAATTATAGGTGGGACGACTTCAACCTTGATTGGATGTATCCTTGTTGTTATAATATATGCGACAACAGCAAGAAAATCCAGGTACTCGGATCAGAAACGAGAGTATCGAATTAACTGCGAAACATGAACCCCGTAGGCAGGGGAAGCAGAGATATTGCCACATAAATATGGGAAGTTTACCATAGGAAAGTTGAAGTCATCACGTTTGTTGTAAATATTAGAAACAAGTTTCCCCTGCTCAAATTCGAGGAATAATTCTAGTTTTGAAACAGATTGTGTTGAGTCTGTGATCTCCTTAATTTCTTATTTAGTAGTTATGTTCACTGAACGTAGAATGACAAAATATAATCGATATAGCAAAAAGTAAAATTAAAGATCTGGCCATTTTCTTGGCGTTCTTGCATGTATCTGCTTTATTGGAGTATAAAACAAGTAAACTAGTAGAAGAAGTGGCTCAAAATTTGTGTCCATGTGAATACCAACGGTCTGTTGAAACACTCGCCCACCAAATTCTACAAATATGTTGTCAGTCAGTAAGTCCAGCATTTTGACAATATTACTTTCGCTGTATTTATAAACACAATCGGCGTGTTCTCTATCAAAGTAGACATCTTTTTACCTAAAATCAAATATTAATATCTTGAATTCAGTTTTGTTAAACAAAACACTGGATGTTTCCATTTCTTAATAATGTCTTTAAGTTGTGAATATAGAAAAGTTGTCAGTTTAAAGCTTATTTTTGTCTTTTGGTTAAATTTATAAAAATATTTTAGTCTTTACACGCATATAACTCTCAGAGGCACAGACTTTAAATCATTCCGTTTCAATTCGTCATCCCTATATGGTTTTCTAAAAATGTAAGCTTCTGCTTCTTATGCCAATCTGTTTGGATTTCGGATTTTCCTTATTTTGGTTCTGATTTTGCTGAATTTTGCTGGTCTATTAAAGTTGCTACACAGTGATAGACCCGGATGATAGGTTTTTGATTTATTTATAGTCTCACAAACAATGAGTCATTAAAGGCAGGTCAAATGTATTAGGTTATCCAGAGCAGCAGGGATAGTGTACACGCTTTCAAAAAACCATAAATGTTATTCTTTGAAATATATATTCCTTATAAATTTTGAATTATGTCTAAATCGAACCTTTGATTTCTCGTTTTGTCATAGGTGTTAGTCTCGTTAATCATAATTGTATTTTCTTTCAAGAATATACAGTCACAGTTTGACTGAATATTCATTGCGAGTTCATGCACTCGGGTAGATCACTACACTGGAGGTACAACAAACTGATCAATGAAAAAAGATAATAACTCATTTCGAGAGATACTTACATTAATCTTTGAATATTTACATAACAATAAATCATTACAAAGCTACTTGATATAGACTGCTGAATTGTAATCATAAATATCAGTATGTGCACTGTAAATCTAATGTTTAAACAGCTTGACAGATGCATAAGTACCAGGAAAATGACAGTTATATTATATGAACTTTTTGACGTGTAGAACTCTTAAATGAACCTGAAAGTAAAGAATAAATTTTATACACAAGAAATAGTTTGCAATACATGCATGATCTCTAGAAGATGCAATCACATCCCATATTCTAAAAGCCTTTCTCAAGTGCAATACACAAATTTTATATTTTCAAAAATATCCATAGTCTGACATAAGTTTAAATGATAAAAGTCCTCTATAATCTATGTCAGAGTTTGTTGAAACGGGTAAAAAGTTATGAAAGAAAAACAACTGTCTGCCGTATCTAATAAAAAAGTGTTTATTTCGTAGATTGAAAAATGTGCAAGTAAGTTGCAATGATACTTTTTAGCAATCACAATGTAATTTAAGCTGCACCGAGTTTTAAATTCTCTACGCGGATTTTACATTGTAAAGTCAGCCATTTGGTTGCCGGAAGTGGCTCTTTGCTCGCGCTAGGCTACGTAATAATTTAGTATTTAAACAAGGATTAGATAATATGCAAAAATGGTCTGAGGCTCATCTGAATGGAAATTTAAAAGTAATTCTTCTTTTATGAATGTCTTAACAAAAGAAATTTGGGAAAGTTTTAAATTACTTTATCTAGGTCAAACTTAAGCGCTCCCGCCCAAAACGAAGATGGCCGAACCTCAATGTTAAATCTCCGTAGAAAAATTCAGGGGTAGATAATGGTATGGAAAACATTATTTCATAGCGTAAAATATAAACCATTAACTGTGGAATAATACTGTCTTTTGATTGAAAGGCAGAAACACACAAATGATTTTATTAAGCTAAAAAATCACACTCCACAAAAGCCCGACATAGAGCATAGTGCATATCTGAATAGCATCGAGTTGAAGATGAATGGTAATTTTTGTTATTTTAACTAATTTGAATTATATATTATTCCGACTTAATTTTTGTTTTGTGTTCAATTAGTGAGTTGTGTTCAATTAGTGAGAAAATTTAACTTACTTGTAACATATTTATAGCCAAATAACTAATGAACTAATGGAAATTCTGCATTTGATGGTACAAAAGTTATTAGAATCAACCAAGAAATGGCTGTGCCATAACTTGTCAAAGTAATCAAGGTTTTGTTAAAATAGTAGGTTAATTTTGTAAGTTCCGAAAACTTTTGACTGAAGACTGTATGTGTAATGAGTTCTCATCAACCTTTGTGCCAAACAAATGTTACATTGCATGGTCAGATTTGCCGGTTACCTGCCTAAGGTCATTGGATCTCTCTGAATAAACTTGTTTCTTGTATCAATAAAATCATCTGCCACAATGTGTCAAAAAATTGTATATAATGTCAACATAAACAAACTTTAATCTTTAATTAATTCCAATGAATGCATTATTTGAACAAATTAATTTTACAATTCGGTTGTAATTCATATATTAATTGGTATATAATATTGCAGTTTCTACTCTACTTATTCTTCAATCAAATATTCACTCACCCTTGACTGAAACTCTCTGAGACAGAGATTTCTTCCCTTGTGTTGGAGTTTAGGGGAGCTCAGTTAATATAATGATAGCTTTTTCGTCACGATTTGCTTATATTCCTCAGGTTGATGAAGAACAGTTTACAAAGATTTTAGATTTGATCAAGTCTGGTAAAGAGGAAGGTGCTACTTTAAACTGTGGTGGTAACAAAGCTGCAGATAAGGGGTACTTCATACAACCAACAGTGTTTTCAGATGTCAACGATAATATGAGAATTGCAAAAGAAGAGGTACACATAATTTTTACAGTTTCTATTTTCTGAGTTATTCTGTTTTAAAATGCTGGAAGCTGTTAAAAATGGTATGAAGTGACAGGCACTTGTCTCAGAATAAAAATCACCTATTTCAGTAAATAAGTGGACTTGGTTTAAGGTTCTTAAACCAGCAAAGTAGGCATTTTATTCATTATTTTGTAGATTATTGATCATAGATTTGCATGCTGCTAAGTAGATATTAGTGAGACCAAATTTGAAAAATCCATGAAGTTCAGTACCTTGTGTTGTAGTAAGGTATAAAGGTATTTTTTCCGAGACAAGTGCATGTGTGTGAAGTACAGCATTTTGAGTTAACATTTTATTTGATATAACAAATAAAAATTAGTTTGTCTGTTTCTTGCTCAAACTTTATGAACTCTAAATTAACAAGTTTGATATCAGATTTTTTGTCACTTTCTTGGCCATTCTTGAAGCAGTTTAATAATCATGCCATTCAAGTCAGTATACATTGGTAATTCAAAAAATAAAAGTATGTGGGGGTTGAAAAGCACTTCAAGATAGATACCATAAATGCAGAAATTATTGTGATGTTTTATTTTGTGAATAATGTGACAGGATTGTAATCACAATAATTAAAACTGGCATTCTGAAATTCCCTAATTATGTTCTGTTGCATATTAAGAAAAGTCACAAAAATAAAACTTGCATTATCATTGCCATTTCAACATTTGCAATAATAAATTTCCGAATTTACAGTATCCATATATTCAGAAAATGATTACCACAATACAGATTAATAATGTTTTGTATCCTTGTATACGATATATTAAACTTTTCAGATTTTTGGTCCAGTCCAGCAGATCTTTAAGTTTAAAACAATGGAGGAAGTATTAGAGCGAGCCAACAATACTACATATGGCCTTGGTGCTGCTGTGTTTACCAATGATATCAATAAAGCTTTGATGTTTGCCCAGGGTGTTCAGGCAGGCACTGTTTGGTAAGCTGTTATAGAAAACTAATGAGGGTTTTTTAGAAACACATGATATGCAGATATTCTAGGACTGGTACTAATATAGAAATTATTATTCGATTATTCTTAGTTTGGCATTTTCAGAGTTCTATAATTTTTTTTGGCATTTTATTCAAGAACTTAATATTAATAGGAAGACATATAAATGACACCATAAACTATGTAGAAGACTTGAACAAAGCTCAGTTTCGGTCTTTATCTTACTATCAGGATAAACAGATTTATTCCATTTGAAATTACAGAATGTAACAAGATTAAATACTAATCAAATATAATAGTGTTCTATGATTTTAGGATTTTAACTAGATTAAACATTTGTCAAATATTACAGTATTCTGTTATTTTAGGATTAACTGTTACAATGTAGTAAATGCACAGTCACCATTTGGAGGATTCAAAATGTCTGGACTTGGACGAGAATTGTAAGTTTACGGGTTTTTTTTTTTGTAATCGTAGTAATGTTACAGAAAATGGATGTGGGAGGGTAGGAATGAAAATTCTATTTTCTATACTCCCACATTGACAAAGTCTGGGGGTAAAATCACCTTGTCTGTCTGTATTGTCTTTCCAACAACTATGTTAGAACATCGCCTAAACCCTTCAATGGATTTAAGAAAACTTAAAACACAATGTGTAGATTTCCATAAAGGAAGGTATTTCGTGGTGGCTAATTTAAAGAGCAGATAATTCACTTTGAAAAACTAGGATGTGAATCAGGGGTATCTTTTGTAAGTTTTGCTAACAGTATTTCCATTTGTACATGGGTTTTGGATAATGAGTGTCATCTGCCCAACAAGGCATTTCCATTTCAATGGAATGAAAGCGTGTGATATTCACCCACAACCAACTTACTTTTCCATATTTTGCACTGTAAATGGACAGATTACAACTTAAGACCAATATCTGATGTCCACAAATAAAATTATCCTTCTTACCCTCCCACATCCAATTTAATACTTTCACAATGAGTCCTGGTTTTCCAGGATTGTTGCTTTAAACAGCTAATGATAAGTCCTTGAATTCTAGGATTGTTTGTTTGAATGGGTTTTTAATGCCACTTAAACAATATTTGAGTCATATTACGGTGGTCAGTTTTACTGGTGGACAAGCTGGAGTACCTTGGGCAGGTAACTGAAAAACCTAATCACATGTAATGCAAGTTAAACTGCACAAGGTCAGTGGTTCTCTGCCAGTACTTGGGCTACCTCCACCAGTATAACTGGCCACCGTGATATGAATGTAATATTGTTGAAAGTGATGTTAAACCCCAATCAAACATACAAGTTAATTCTTCAGAAACATTTTTATGTGAATGCTTTCTATCATGTTGTAATTGCCAGGGAAGCTTTGGTCTCGGTGTTACTTTGTAACAGTATATTATAGGTGAAAGGGTTAATGAATTAGTGTTAGATATATGCTAAAAAATTGAAAAAATTAGTGGAGGTTGTTGATGAGTGGGGGATATCACAACTCCATTTCTACCACACAAATCAATTTTTAATGGAATTTAATATGAAAATGAAAAGATATTTGGTAAATAAATGTCAGAAACTGCACTCCAACCACGAGAAAAACAGGAAATCTACAAATCTAGAGTTCTCCACAAGGCCTTCAACAAGGGTGAACTACCGCTCCTTGTGAAAAGCTCTAAATCGCCACAAAAAATATGCATAGGTAAATAAAAACTGATACTACCTGAATATTATCCAAAATGTACATGTAACAAAACATCTGTCACAACAATAAACCTATAACCACAGTTCTGACGTAGGACAGGCACATGAAATGTGGAGGTGTTAAACTAGTTATGTTGGATCAGACTGTTTTCTTCGAACAATTTTTTTTCAATAATTATAGGCTTAGATTTTTAATTCTAGTTTTATTTTAAGAGATTATTACAGCAAGAACTTTTCAAATAAAAATTCTGTATATTTCAGAGGAGAATATGGTATCAGTCAATACCAGGAAATAAAAAATGTAAGTATATTATATTGTTATAGTTTAGTCTTAGCACCAAGGTATTATTTTTATTGCAAATATGGCATTGTTGTGCAAAGTACTGATTATTGATTTTTGAAAAATATCTATATTATAAGTTTAGGCAAGGGGTCTTAGGAAGTATTAAGAGTAAGAGACTGCTGATCAGAAATAATGAGTTATGATGGATAATGAGGGTGTTGCAGCGGTACCGCAAATGGACATGCAAGAAATTATCACACGACAAATGAAAAATGAGCTTTTTTCTTGCATGTTGCATTTTGGTCAATTTACAAGAAACATGACATATGATGACCCTCTAGTACGGCAACATGTGAAATAATAAACCGCAAAAATGCTCCACAAAAATAACCCTGTACTACCCTCGATAATGTCTAAGCAAGATTTATGTGGTATCCTTTAATTGTTATTTCCAAAGCCCACCAACCTATAGATATAAATATAAATATAATTTCAGTAGCTGTTTAAGTTAAAACAAGCATACATATTAATTGGCATAAAGATATATTGGACTTTATAAAAAATATTCTAGTTTATTGTTGTTGATTATATCAAACTTAATTTAGGTATGCATATGCTTTATGGTTCAAGATTTTATGGTCCATTTGCTAGTTCTACTTTAAATCTGTATGTTTGAGACCAATAGATTTCACATAAGTTACAGTTAAAAAATTGTATTAAATATTTGGTAAAGAAATTCAAATGTACAGTTTTATTTGTGTAGCTTGAACAAGACCAATTCAAACTGTTTTAAGTTGTTTGAAAATCCAAGGTCTGAAAAACATGCATAATACACTTTATGGACTGAATTGCTTGAGTTGTATGCTCTTATTTATTTTTGGGCACGAAATGTATGTTGGAAAGATACTGTTAACAAATTTCAACATTGTAATTTGTAAACACCCTGATTGTTATCTTACATTTGACATATTGACATTCATAAATATAAAAATAGGAGATGTGACATGATTGTCCATGAGACAGCTTCCCACCAAGTGACAGAGAATTTTAACTTCTACAGGTCCCATTATGGCCTTCAACAATGAACCAGAGTCCATATCATAACGGAAGCTGAAAAAAGCCTTGAAATACAAATTGTGAAACTATACATAAAACATGACAACCGACCTAATCTAAAGCAAAAATGGTTAACATATAACAATAAATGACAAACAAAACAACAACCACTGGGCTACAGGTTCCTGGCTTGGGACAGGCACATAAGTATGTGGCAGGGTTAAACCGGTAGGTGAGCGCTCAACCCTCCCCCTAACCTGGGACAGTGGAGTGACAAAACAACAATAAAAAACACACTATAAAAATGGGTTGAAATGAATTTAACACTCGATATTGATATTGGAAACCAATAACAAATATAATTAAAACTTAATACAAGATACAACAAAAGTAACATCATGAAATGTAGATTTCATTTGGTCTATGTTTGTTACTAGAAATTAATCAGTTTTGCAGAAACATTGCAGTTGCCACCGGCATTGTTACAATTATCCTTGGTTTCTGTGTTGTACAATTAACGAAATGATTATTGTAGCTAAGCTTCTGGGATAAGCAGTTTTCATTTTGAGACAAAAAATACTAGGGTTGATCAGAGATTTTAAATTTTGTTTTTCAAAATAGCAATTTTTTTTTATACGACTGCAAAAATTTGCGGTCGTATTATGGTATGATGCTGTCGTTGGCGTCTGTAGACAGGTTGGTTTCCGCACGATAACTTTTGTTCTAGTTAACCAATCCTTTTAATATTTTGG
>JAULBM010153371.1:0-18123 GCA_032357055.1 Geukensia granosissima | reverse complement strand
ATTATGTAATTATAAGTATTAAATGCATTTTTTGTAAGTTTCAAGCGATATGAACGACAGTGACTCCGCACATTTTTTGCATGAAGCGCTTCCGCTCTTCATGCAAAATGTGCTTCGTCACTGTCGTTCATATCACTTGAAAATTACAAAAAATGCATTTAATTCTATAATGAAAAAACTACGAATATTTGTGAAGCGTGAAATGACGTCAAAATACTTAGTACGAAACGTCAAACGATTATAAAATGGCATGGTAATTGACCCATACATTCGGCTGAATAATGTTACTTCACATTGTATTAATATAAAAGTAAAAACATACTTCCTTTCACCGTTGGTTACTTTAAACTTGTACAACAATGGTCGCCTTTTAATGTTTAACGAGGTGAGGGAAACACACGGTCTAATTAAATGAAATATGACATTCTATATTTTGTCTTTCGTATTTATAAGAACTTCGCATTTATTAATTCATGATCTATTTAACTTGTCAAGGAACCGGTATAAAATGAGCATCAACTATGAAGGTAATTATCTTGAAATACTAAAAAACGGTATGTAAGAATGTGCCAAATAATCTAGAAGAAATTTGTAAATTAAAGGAAACGCTTTTTTTATTTGAATTATCTTTTATATTTAGCAAACTCATGAAAACGATTACGGAAAAACGTTAACCTATTCGTAATTAGGTCAAACATCCTCTTTTTGTTGACCAGTTTTACTTTAAACCAAATCTGAAATCGGATTTTTTATGTAATTTCGCATGATTTGACACCAATTTTTTTGCTTATAACAAACCAGAGTCACTCGAACTTCCGCTGTCAGCAGAGGGCGGATACGTGACGTGATGTGATAGGATTAACCAGCATCCTTTTGGTAGGTGGTTGATCTAATATAACAGTTCCGTTTTGCCTCAGTTTGCTAATTTAGTATATAGTTCTTTGATTCGTTAAAATATCTGAAAAAATGTCTTGAAGAAGTTGTTTATTGTCTTCCTCCAAGGTAAGACTTTCGTTAGAAGAGTAAGAAGGACAAAACCAAACTCACAAGCAAAAGAGAGCAAAGTCAATTGACATGTCAAAACCTTGTAAACAAGGAAAAGCCACTACAGAAAATAATCATAGACCCCCAAAAAACAGAAGTTTAAGGTCGTCCCCAGAAAACTTGCATAATTCACTGTAAATAAATTGAAAATAGTTAAAAATGCTGCTTTTAGTCATCTAAGTTCAAGACTATGTGGTTGATTAACAAATTTGCGTGCTAACTAGGGGTTCCGATCTTTGACTTGACCCCATATTTTAGTGCATATTAAGTGGATCATTTTGCAATGCAAAGTCATTCTGTCGCCATCTGTTTGAGATATTGTTCAGCAAATTCTTCATTTTGTACCAAATAAATTAGTTTGGGGCCCTAGGTCGATAGTGTTTTGTCCAATAGTTTGGACTCAATTTAGCAAATGTAGATCTCCATAAGATACAAAATGAAAAAAAAATATGGGGTAAATTTCAGAAAGACTGCACTCCAACCACAAGAAAAACAGAGTAATTTACAAATCTAGAGGTCTCCACAAGGCCTTCAACAAGGTTGGAATACCACTCCTTGTAAAAAGCTCTAAATCGCCAAAATAAAAAATCGAGTATGCGTAAAAATACTGCTCTTACCTAAATAGTATCAAAAACGTACATGTAACAAAACATAAAGCACAAAGACAAACCTTTGACCACAATTCCTGACTTGGGACAGGCACATTAGACATGTGGTAAAGTTAAACTAGCTTAGTGCGCGCTCAACTCTCCCCCAACGAGTGGTCAAATGAAAAAATCAAAGAAAACAAAGGTAGCAATTGACCAACCATAAAAACGAAAAGTCACCCAATCCGACTAGAGAGTATCTCTAGAGAGTGTTTCGATTTGTTTGGATTTGACTGCTTCTCTTGCTATGTTTGTATATTCGACGTCCTATGTTCCGCTTCTAATGGTGCTGATGAGTCATTACTGTACCTATAGCATACCCTAAATATTCCATATTTATATAACATAGGTAATTTTGTACCTTGAAAGGTAAGCAAGTGCTGCTTTTAAATTCCATACACAAAACAGGCGCTCTACTCTTTATACTAAAAGAACATTTTCTAGTTTTTTTATTATGTCTTGATATTCTTTTCAGTATAGAATGCCACCAAAGAGATCAAATGAAGCAACATTTTGTCATCGATGTGAAAATGCTAAAATTTTGCGAAATGCGAGATACAAATGTTTACAGTGTAAAGAGAGGATGTGCCCGGAATGCACACAAAATCACATGATTCTCCGACCATGTTTAGATTTTCGAGTTATTGACATGCGTAGTGGAAAGTCAGTAGATTCAGTATTCAGTATAGAACCAGACAGTAAAGGAGAAACGAAAGAAATTATCAAAACTGGACATGCTGAAAGTATTACCTCTTCCGAGTCTCCTTATCAAGTCGTACGGTCATATGGGAAACCAGTTTTCAAACTAGTTATGTCAAACACGAAAAAGATCATGATTCCTATACCGTCAAACATCCGGGCTTCTAAAGATTCTTTAAATCAAAGTAGGTCATCTTTGGAATCGTTAAATCAAAATTCAATCGATTACCTCGATGATACTGCGAAAACAGTTGACATTCTTCACGACGCTGAAACAGCAATGTCAACAGGTGACTTTAACGAAAATGGTGACTTCTTTCCATCCCGGACTAATAATGAACCAAAACCAAAACAGTCCATACTAAAACGAACCACTTCTTTCAACTCCAAGGAATCAAATAGCTTATGGAATATTGAAACTCCAAGCTCTGGTTCACAAACCGGTAATAGTAATGGTAGCGTTTCTAAAAAGGAAGTCAGATTCAATACGTTAATGAACACTATAACAGAAGAGCAGCCGGCGGCAATATCACGAGAATATAGTAACAGTTTCTACCAGATGCTTGGAAAACAAAATTGCAAGAAAGAATCGTCGGAGCCTGTTAAAAAACCTAAGCCTCCTTTGAAAATGGTAACGAAACGGGCATATACCGGTTTACCGATGGTAAGTCAGTGTTCAATTGTAATCGGACATCAAGAAGTTACTGGAAAAATTTCCGGTGTTTTATTTTTAAATGACAAATATTTGATTGTAATTGATCGGGTTAATCACAAAATGAAAGTGTTCAATGCAACAGAACGATACCGGATGGTTATCGACAAGGAAATTCCAAAGGGATCTTGGGGTCTGACTTCCCCCGAGGACAACATTATTGCAATGACGTGTAGAAATAAAATAATGTTTTATGGATTATTCGAAAATAAGACACCAAGATATGAAAAGCCACAAGATCCAGTCATTCAGCCTCTTGATGTGGAATACCGCATTCGGGCAAGTTGTTATGGAATTGGATTTTGTGAATCACGTGATCTCTTTTTTGTAGCATGCAATGTGTTCTTTTCTGATCCCTCGATTTTCATAGTAGATACAAAAGGACACACACAGCACATTATTCGCACAGTGGACGACGGTTTATCACCAACCATACCATTTTCAGAAACATTAGCAGTTGATTCCGACAGAGGTGTTTTATACATTGGTGACCGTGTTGGTAAAAGAATTGTTTGTACAACCTACAACGGAAAACACGTGTGGAACGTTCCATTGTCCGGAAAACCAGTGTCTTTGACATGTGACAGAGAACATATCTATGCATGTCTAAACGGAAGAATAATAAGTGTTGTTCATAAAGACGGGAGATTTTTAAGAAATATCATTAGTTTAGATTTAGATGGCAGACGTATTTGTTACCACGAGTCATCCAATCAGTTAGTGGTACTCACAAAAGCGTTTTGGGGAGTTAGTCATTTTATACAAGTGTATCAATTATGATTAAATATATTATAGTATTTACTCGTTGTTATTGCATTTACTGCCTATTTCCTACGGCTAAATAGTAATAATCCAATAAATAATTCTGTAGTTGTTCACAAGCAGACGTCGTTAAGATATCTATAATATTTAGAAAGGAAGTTACTTTCTTTGGACCATAAATACACATCAATTCCTGTGTTATCTTAAACTGTTAGATACATTTTGATTTCTTAACGGATGCCATTAGTTTAAATTAAGTTTCGATTAAGTTTCGATTGCAGATATACCCAGATAGAAAATCAGTGTTGGGCCAACGTTGGAAAACGTCACGCGTTCGTTTGCCCAACGTTGGAAGGCATCAGTTGGCCCAATTAACATTATCTTGCTCATCGGCCATACGTTATTGCCAACCGTTGGAACCAGCGTTGGCCCAATATATATTAGCCAACTTGGTGCCGCATTTGCCATATTATAGCAAACTGGCGTTGGCCCAATATCGGGCCAACGTAAAAATCATGGAAACCACTAAATGCCAACAGAAAAAAATTATATAAGCCCAATGCTGGGTCTTGGCAAACATTCTGAAGTTCCACTAGATGCCGACAAAAAATGCTATATTGGCCCATTGCTGGGCTCATGCCTTAATCCATTAAAAATAACAATATTTCAAAAGCTATTGCAAAAATAATCTGTTATCAAATACATCGTAACTGTTGCCAGAACATCATCTTTGCATTGTTATACCTTTAGCAATCTGAACTCTTTTGAAAGCTGGCGATTTTTTTGTTCAGTGATGCTAACATACGTTACATGAATTTGAACCTCCTTAATTCCATTGTTGAATACTGCACATGTTTTGACAAAGACAAAAAATACTAATGTTTTTGTAATACCCACATTTTATTAGCACATAATTTTGCATTTAAAAAGCACAACTTAAGAAACAATATCGACAGTTTCACCTGGATAATATTACAGATACATAAAAACATCAGTATTGTTTTTGCTGAGATTGGATTAAACGATATTTACATCAGCACTGAATTTCACAATTATAGTCACTAACTTAGTTTTCCTTTTTGTGTATACAGACTCTAGCTAGGATTCCACGACGGGTTTTGCGCGCAAGACAGGAGATGCTTACCCTTCTAGAGCACCTGATCCCACTCCTGTTTTGTAAAGGAGTTCGTGGATTCCAAACCTTTGTTCTTTTTGTTTTTGTTTTATCTTTCAGTTTGTTGCAAATTTGTCTTGTCTCTTTGGACTATAAATTTCCGATCTCTCACATGGGTATTCTGCACTGGACTTGTACAAGTTTATTTAATTAAAAAGACATTATTGATGCTCACATGACTGATCGATCGATTTCTGCTTAACGTCCACAGGGCAATATTGAAGCCAAACCCAGGGAGAAAAAAGGGAACATTTCAAACAATGAATTAATATGAGGACTGTAAGCAGGGGACCGGTAAGGGATGGACTTTTAGACTGTCACTTGAAAATTAACGGTTTGGGAAGCTATTGTCGGAAAATAAGGTCTTAAACGTGTTTAAAACGTTGCATTTTCAAACCTGGGGGCGTGTTCAACTTTTTCCTCTTTTCGGATTGTGAATTTAAACCCCTACAGTCAAGCAAATGAAATAATGATGATGCCGTTATGGATTTGCTTGAGATTTTCACCACGACTGCATATAAAAGTATTAATATTTTAAACTTTAAGTTGCTTCTATTATATTTATTTTGGCATAAAACCTTACCGAAATATTAAACACTATATATCCTATAAGAGCAAAGAAAGAACAATACATTCGTATTCTTTTACCGCCGAGTCTTTTTCTCAGATATTCCGGCATTGTGAAGGCCTGGAAATATGAAATATCAAGTTGCAATAATTCCATGATTGTGACATAGTAAATAAGAATCTTCATATATGCGTATCAACTTTGCAGACTGTGTACAAGTGTAGAGTGTTAATATTTTATAAAAGTTTGATTTTTGTTGATATATGTACGAAAAGTAAATACTTTAGCTGCTGTTTAATTGTCGATCTTGATCTGTAGAAATAAGAATGTCGAATCTGCAATGAAACGTTACAGCATAACTCGAATTATGGATATTTTGGGTTACTTAAATTAGGCTACATTTTTAATTTAAGAAAAGATATTATATTGTATTACATTCCCTTATAAATGTAATTAGTATGTTTGTTTACTATTGTCGGCTTAAAGGTAAAACGTGTAGAAAAATTCTATCCGCAAATTTGCCGCATTCGTTGACGGTTATAAGGAAACTGGTTACCGGAAACTGAAAATATATATGAAACACTTACTCCACAAGCAATGTACACTGGATCAAATATCCATCCAAGTGCTATCAGGAAAAATACAGCCTGCAAGAGAAAGTAAATCAAGTAATTATTTCAAATTAATTAATTTTATTTTTTCATGCTATGTCACACTTAATCTTAGTCAACACCATTTATTTACAAATGTATTAAAGTTACAACTTTTTAACACTGTGAAAAGATCATACCGATATATTTCATTAGGTCAATTGTAAAATACCGCCATAATTTGTATGCTACCGTCATATATTGCTATAAGCATACTTGAATGTGGAAACTTCGGATCTAATGCTAATGATACGAGGTTACTCCTTGAAATATACACACAGCATACTAAAATTTTCCATATTTATTCAACATTGTTTAACTTGTATTTTGAAACCATTGGGTTGATGCCTCTGATGGAGGACCATTGGTCTCCGCGTGTATTTACCAGCCCAGTTGACAGTTTTGTTTGTCATGAAACTTATCAGATAATGTTTTATAGAAATTTGCTGCATTTGTTTCAATTCTAAAGAATTAAAAATACTGAAAAGCTTCGAAACGTATTGCACTTAGTAAGTAACACTGCCGTTGGATTTGGCTTCCCATTTCGATTTGTTCAGATCTGAGTGCTTCTATTGCTTAGTCCGGATCTTTGACCTTATACGTTTCGGTTCTAATGCTACTGATGAGAGGTAACTCGTGTACCAATACGATGTCTCGAGGTCTAGAGTGTATGTTAAGGGCAAACCGAGCTTATTAACAAAAATATCAGAAAGTTCTGCCTTATTATGCTTTTTAAATCTACGCTTGTGGCAGAAAGATGTAAGGGTTAAGAACTTAATTCTTTGTAATTTCAACTGATAACTATGAATAAGATTTGGGTAAGGGATTATACATACAGGAAAAAAGAGCAAAGTGAGCCTATTAATAAAATCCCCAGCTTGTGACCTTTCACTTGTGCACAAGTTTATTAATATACCGCCATGTGTCCATCATTCATACGTATATTCAATGACGTTTCAAGGTTCTTACATCAGCAAGAAAACCTATAAAATAATCCTGCTTCGTAGCAATACAAGATTGTTTATCTGAGGTCATAATGATCTACATGTACATGCAATAGTTATCGGAAAGAAGAACCCAGACACACAATTATTTGTACGGGGTCGTGACAGGTTAAACTGCGTTCTATTTTATATCTTAGTTTGAGTGAACTTAATTTCGGCTTGACTAGATAATTAAGGCAACAACTTAACGGGAAATTTTGCAGTGCATAATCCAGAAAGATTTGGATTGCGTCTTTCTGGCATATATTCCATATTCTTTCTTTTAAATACTATACCGTTTCACATGTTTTATGACAATTATAAATTTTTCACTTTTTCAATTTAAAACGTCTGATTTTAAATAAGGAATTCAACTTTTTTTAACCCACTTTTTACCGAAAATTCAATTGTTCAGATAAGATTGTCGAGTTTAATACACTTTAGAGTTTAAATTAAACTATATTTTGATTTATATTGTAATTTCACCATAGAAACACAAACTCTTCAGAGAAATTTTAAACTTGTAAGTATTTGAATGTGTGTGGCTATATTTTAGTAAATACTATTACTCTCTTCACACAAAACTTTATAAATCATAACGTAATTGCATTCTTCACCTTTCTTTATATAAATAACAAATGAAAATCAACAGAATTCTGCATATACTGTGCAGTCTGGCATCGTCTGTTTCAAGGGTAAAATTGATTTAATGAATCATCTGCAATATTGTGTACAATGCTTTTTGAACAGTAAAAATCGTCACCATTCCGTGTAAATAAAACAGATGTATTCTTTGTTTTTCTTTAAGTGCAAATACTAGTTTTTATTCGTATACATTGTAGCTTGAATTATTCTGTTACATTGTCACTTACATGCCACTCATAAATAGTAACTGCTATACCGGAGGCAGCCGCAGACCCTGACAACCCAACAAATATAGGAGCTCCAATATTACTGGCATATATGGATGCACCGATCTACAATTTAAATATTCCAATGTCGAATAATAAGTTCGGCTCTCTTCACTGGAGGTTTTCATCTAACACTTGTATATTTATATTAAATAATGGTCAAATTGTATATCTTGATAAATCTAACAATTTGTCTTATTTAGCGCCTAGGTTGTTATAATTGACTTATTCATTTTTACCACTTTTGTTTTTAATTGTTTTCTGTTGATAACTCATGCCAAATCCGAAACCGTTCATTTCAGAAATCGATTAACTATAATACACTCGAAAAAAATCCCATCGCAGACGACTGTTGAATACATAAGTTCCCCAAAAATACAAACATCAGTATAGTCGACACGTGTGAAACCTTGCCAAATGAAGAACCTTGCAAGATTATAAGGTTCTTTACATGGCCAGGTCTTAAAGGTGTCTATAAAGCGGCTGCTCACTGTACGTGTTTCATTCATCAAACGCTCGGTGAAAATCTCCTTTTGTAGGTGTCTGTAAATGTTTGTTTTTCTGTTAAACACAATGTTACTTTGCATACCTAAACATATCGGTACTGTGACTGCGTTATTATTAAATCATTTCACTTCAACTGAAATTTCGCAATTATACATGAAAATGGGAAAGCACTGGATCATTCTTTTAAACCTCAAATTACTCATCTACATAACAGTAATAGATGACTCGTGGCAAGTCTCCAGCTGCTGGATTGTGTAAAATAAAAGAAACTGCACACTACTTCCAATGATCAAACGGGGCTCTTTTACCTGGTGTCTATGAGAAAAGTGATAGTAAAAAACCTTTAAAACTTAATGTCCCTGTTCTCTATTTGTGGGAGAACAAAAATAAAATGGTTGTGGAATAAAAATTTACAACCAAAATGCCCCTGACTTCCAATGGCCGGGGCATACAAGTGAAATTTACGTGGAATAAGTAAACAAAACTTTTTCCTTATTTATGCCATTACAACCAGAAAAAAGACTGTCCAAATTATCTATAATAATAATTTTGGAAGAAAAGAAGAAAAGACCACATTTTTAACACGCAAGTTTGAGCGATGGTGGTGGATTGTGTTTGACCAGCGCGCTTAGAAGTTTAATGCAAAACGACGAGCGGGGGAATTATAATTTTTCACAAAGGATCCAGGAGAAATTTGGTGCATGCCACGGGGAAGGAGTAAAAAATATCCTTTCACAAAAACGTCAAAACCGGAAATATGCATAATAAGGTAAGAAGCAGTTGACAAAACGGCATACCGATCCAAGTGGAGTTTTCCCCCATCTCGATCCCGAAATCCCACCAAAGACAATAAATATACATGTAGCTTGTCTGTTAAAGGTTAAGTTGTATCTGTACAATGATGGCATTATTTAACTGTTGTCTGGTGAGTAATGAATAATAAGATCGACATCCAATTTCGACTTTCTTTTTTTTTTTTTTGTCGTATAGATATGTACATACTTACTGGAATCCAGTGCATTGTTTTTCCAGCAAGAAAGTAACCAGTCGCATTTCCTCTGTTTGGGCGGCATGTTGACTGGAAAGCAGACGTTTTAATCAGGATTTAGTATTTATTTCTAGAGGGGGCTAGATGGACTGTATAGGAGATTTTAATTTGCAAGTGTAAAGTACCCTAGTAAAAAAGCGTGTCTAATTCGAATAGTAACTATGGTAAAATATTTATTTGATTGATTTATTGAATAATCCTTAGTTAAAACGGCAGCTTTTTCAAGCTAATTCAAAACGAGGGCATATTAATGTGTGATGATTTATTAACCCTGCCCTACCCATACGCTACATGCAAGTCTGATTGCTCACTAAAGCAATGTATGCCACTTTGTCCAGACAGAGACAGATTGTTACGAGTTTTGTTTTTTTCTCTTACCTGATGAATGCTTAGACAGTCAACAGCACTACCAAAAAAAAAAAACGGACATGTATCCTAAATTTGCATATACTTCTAAAATTAAAAATTTTGAAATTTCCAATTTTAATTATTAGACATATTCAATTAGGTTAATTTAACATAGTTTCAAAAGAATTTCACATATTTTGCAAAAAAGTTGAATTCAATTGTTTAAAGTATGAAAAGTTCATTTGGTTACGGGTAAAAATCTGAGCATAGAAAATTGATGAGTTTTTGGGATTCCATTCAAATTTGCAATATTTTTAATTTCATTCCATATATGGTAGTAATCCTGACTGTTAGAGCAGAAGCAGAAAAACTTAGTTTAATGTATTTTGGCCTGTTGCGGTTGGGGTAATACAAATGAATAACCACTGAAAACATTTTGTAAATACTTATGATGAATGTTGTGCTATCAAACGAAATCGGAATTCGTTATACAAAATATAATGCCTTTATCAAAGTGTAATGTGATAAAAACCCAAAATATCTTAAGTGCAGGTAAAAAGTGCTGTTATTTGTGAGGTCAAAAGAAATATTATTAGTTTGAAATAAATTTTCAATACGAACTAAATGACTAATCCTGCACACGCATAAGTACGTATTACTTCTAATATATTTTGAAACAAAAATAATTTAATAATATTTGGAATAATTACCCAAATCCCAACTGCTATAACAATAGCGAAATAAATTCCTACAACAGCGTAGTCCCCGTCAGCTAACGTTTCCACCATATTTAAACACACACACACACATTCAAATAAGACAGTCTAGTCACGTTTTATATATCATTCACATTTGACAAGTGAAAGACTTTACATAATGCTTTAAACAAATTTGATATATCGACTAGTGGAAAATTCTTGGTAAGGAGGTTTTCCTTGACATTCACCTCATACCTTCAGTATTTGAACATGTCTGTGGCCCATGGACTCTCAAGAATGCAACGATATTTATATGCGCAGTCGTTCACCTTAAGTGGATATGAACAAAATAATTAAATTGTTATATTTGCCATCCAATGTAAAAATAATATCCCATTAAAATTATTTTGTAAAATAACCTCGACTAAAAGAATGTCCTAATATATTACACGTCTGTGTTTTGCTGATGAGAGGCTGAAAAAAACTGACGGACAATGTTTTAAAATAGAACAAAACACTTTCAGACATTCAATTTGCAGTATAAATTGAACGATGAGAGTATTTTGACTGGTAGTGATCCTGGAAAATTTTTCAATTGACCAGTCAATGATTGCATTTATACAAAAATTCAGTTGACCAGTATGTGATTGCATTTATAAAGAAATACTAAACTATAAAGGTAAATAATCATGCTTGTAAAAATTACAAGTCAGTTGTTCCTGAAGACACACATGGCTTATATTTGTTTACTCTGTTTTTTGTATTCGGGTGATGCAAATGCAAAATAAATATATTCTTGTCTGTTGTGCAATGTCGTCTTACAGAAACAAAACTTAATTATTAGAATAATATAAACGTGTTAGAAAAACTTGTTAATTGCACTGCTACTTATTTTCACAACAGGTAAAAACGTAATTCCAGGTGATTACGTACACGTTTGTTTATTTTAAACATTTTGCCATAAAATTGTGACCTGCTCGTTAGTTTACCTGGTGATGTACCCGAATATATGTTTGATTTTCAAGTACAGAAATAATGTAATAATATTTTTTTTAATATTGAAACTTCTATGGGTTTTTTGGATAATCCTGAGAGTAGGTACCTGGATAATATAAAATGGGATTGATTGTTAAAGTTCTTAATTTGAAATAAAACATTCTACCGAATTTTATTTCTTAAAGCTAAGTATTTAAAATACAAGTGTGAAAAACAAAACAAACAAAAAATGATTTGCGAATAACTAACTTCATGTTGCAGGACTATATGATTTTACTTCTGGTAGAGTCCGCCATTTTGAAATAAGTTTAGATATCTGTAAAAATTGTCATTTTGAAAACAATTTTGAAGCAAGAAAAATAGAACCCAGACTGAATATTTTTTAAGTATTGTATTGTGTACTGTTCCAACCTTTACACTAGATGTCCAAAAGATCTCCAGAAGTAATTAAAAATGTGAATATTCCGTTTTTATACATGCCATATCGTTCAAAATTGACCATAGGCCCGTTACAGTGTATATGAATAAATTGAAGAACACATGCTAATTTTCCAATCAATTTTGAAGCAAATTTTCCTGAACTGAAATAAACTACATTCTCTCTTCGAGAAATTTTTCAATCAATTTTGAACAATTGTCCTGAACAGAAATAAACTACATTCTCTCTTCGAGAAATAAATATTCTTTTCAGTAAGGGGTCCAAAACGTTCCAACATATTATATGAAAAAAGTTATTACAGTTTATTTACACGCATTCCATTATCGCCTATTGCAAATACTAAGTTTTCTAATCGGTACGGATTTTATCGTACAAGTCACGTGACGACCGCTATAGTTCTTATGATTCTTAGTGTTTTTGGAGTCCCAGAGCTCAAGGTTTTTTGCAAATTCATCCTCTTGAATTCCATGTCTGCTGTTAACTGAGTTTAAAATCTGAATCTCGGAAGTGTTTAAAAACCTATTGCGGACGGAATAGACATTTCTGGAATTCGACCGGTCAATAGATGTCTTAAAATGACTGGTCTAATAGACCCATTAATAATCTTAAGGATGTGACATGCACTGTTGTTCATTATAGGGCAAATTTCACAAAAATAGTCAAAAATAACAAATTACTAAATATAACAGTAAAATAATCTTATAAGTTAATAATAATATATATTTCATTTTCCATGTCCGAAATATTTCATGTTACATCTGAGGTATATAATCCGATATAATATATGTCACGGTTTCGTTCTATTACCTATCAGTTAATTGAATGTCTATAGAAGTTTCACTGAACTGAATTTTTCACAGAAAAAAGTTCTGGTAACTTTGGAATGTTTCGATTTTTATTTATTCTCCGTTTTTATCCACTTTTGTTAGAGAGAATTGGAAAATTTTGTCTTATTTTCATTATAAATACTTTTTGCCCGCATGATTTGTTATTTTTAAAAAATGTAAAAATTCTTTGATGGATATTATTTCTCTTAATCATGCGTTTTGCCAGAAAATAACTCTGACGTTACCAGGAGAAACATGCAAATGTTTTCTTTCCCTTCCTCGTTTGAATACAAAATTGCCAGTTAATAAATAGTACATTTCTAAAATTTTCAGATTTTGCTATCGCTTATAATAAATTATAGCCAAAATATGAAAGATTTTTTTTTCATTGAAACGGACTCTAGTTTGTTTTACCACAATACCTGATAATTGTATATCCTGTATTGAAGTAAATAAATGGTTCTTGTTTATAATGTAAAGCTGGAGTGTTTCTTGTTTTTTCTTTGTACGAGACAATTGAAATAGCCAGATGCTTAACCATATTTATTTTGTCATTAAATAAAAAACAACTATAACTTGTAATTTGGCTGAATATTGTCATGGCATTTATTAACATAAGTAATAAAATCAAGCAAACAAACTGGCCAACAAGTAAAACTTTGTGACAATTAGACACTGAAGGGAAACCAACATTGGATAATACTATAAATTGAACAGCTGCTGGCATGTCCATAACAGCATCGAACACCGGAAATTGAATAATGCCAAAAAAATGAAAATATGAAATGCTGATCCGCCATGACAAAACCATAATCAGCCGAAAAATACCAATTTGAAATAATAGTAACATAACTGATTCAACAAAATATACAACAATACTATTCATATTCTATTGAATAGACCAATTCATGTGTTGTATAATGAACTTTTTCAATTGTATGCAAAAATATGCCATTCCAAGTGAAAGAAAGATGAACACCATCTTTGTCAAATAAACAATGATGCTTATCTTCAAAATCTTTGTGCACTATAGTTTAATGTGGCAATTTTTTCATATAAGATTTGATTCCTCTATTTATCCGTTTTCTTGTTTTGTCCAATATCATTACCACCTTAATGTAGCAGCACAGCATAAGGAAGTCCAAAACAGCTAACCATCCTATGCTCTATAGACACTGCAGTATAGCTGGACATCCCATGCGTATCAGCCCATAACAGCTTAAAACCTAAAATAGTTTTATGATGCAAATTACAGACAAGTTTCAAATTTCTTATCAGCTGCTTTAAAATGTCTAGAGTAATAGGTTTGCGACAGTCTTCCATTTTACTGAGATTTTGCGTACCTTTACGCATTTTTTCGACTATAAAATTTTTTGTTAAATCATCACCATGTAATATTTTTGTTTTGGTACTAATTGCAGATAAATAAGTTTTTACTGTAGATGGAGAATAACCTTCCTTAGAACGAAGGACTATACATTTAACTATATGATTAATAGTAGGTGGCCAAATGTTTGGTTAATCATAACTGTTTCTAAATTATTCAAATTTTTGAATACCATTTGCATAAACGGTGGAAACTGAATTATTTAATAATAATTTTGTACTTCTTCTTTGAAAGGTTAAAAAAATCCTCAGGTATTTTCTCTGGCATGATTTCCGCAGTAGCTGCCTGAATCTCTAAAAGTTTGCTCGAGATAATTCATCAGCTATAGAATTTTCTTTAGAATAAATACGCTTTGCCATGCACTGGAAATGACCAATCAAAGAACAATAAAACACAAGCCGTAAGACAGACATTTCCCTCTCAGACTTGCAAAAATTATCCGAGTACAACAGAATATTTTTTAGATCAAAATGGTCTAACCAAATATATAGCAAAAGCAATAGAAAAAAATTCAAGAAATGACATATATCGCAGAATTTCAGTCCCTTGTCATTCACTGGGCCATTCTAAATATGCCAATCTCCCATTGAAATAAGCAGTACAGCCATTACCTCTACCACCAGCACTGTCTGTGTAGAGTTTTCAAGTCAGCATTCGATTCCCAATTAGTATCCTAAATATACGATACCTCATTAAAATGTTCCAAAAACAATTTCCACATTAATAAATATTTTTTTTTATTCCCGATGTTATTCTAATGAAATGATGAGGTTTTGATGCACCTGATGAAGCCATATCCAAACGTCTGCTGAATGCCCTACCGGCAGGAATAGCTTTAACACCAAAATGCTAACAACCCACAAATGGATTGTAATTCCTTTAATTTAATCTTTGAAAGTAGTAATAAATCCTTAATAAGCTTTATAATTCATTACTTTCTTTTCGGGTATCTTAATTAATAAATTTATGGTATCAATTGTCAAACCTAGATATTCTATTATATTTGCTGGTCCCTCCGTATTTTTTTTTTTTTTTTTTTTTTTTTTTTTTTTTTTTTTTGAAAGTGGAACTCCGATTTCATAAAAATTTTCTGAACGAGATTCATCAAATCTTCACACTTGATTATATTTTCTTTTCCCCTAAAAAATCATCCAAATGATGATCAATATTGTTTTACCCCGATTGTTCTTCAATCATCCATTGTAGAAATGAAGAAAAATTTTCAGAAGTTGAACAAAAGACAGAATAGCCCATTGAAATACATTTATCAATATAAAATTTTCCTTGTAATGAAAAAACCCGATAAATCAAAATCACCCGGAAAGACTGGAATAACTCTAAATGCCGATTTAATATCAATTTTTCAAAGTTTCGCATTACTTCCCAGCTGTTGAACCATAGAAATCGCTTTGTCAAAAGAAGAATTTTTGACTAAGGTATAATACTCACCAATAAAATATTCACACTGTTTAAAGGCGGATAAGATAAGTGAGTTATTAGGCGAATTCCGTCTGTTGTCCTTGTAATCGGTCCAATCGAGGAACACCTCAAATTCATTATAGGTTTATTCGTAAAAGGACCCGATATTCTACCTGCCAATACTTCACTTTCAATTTTCAATCTTGCACCTTTAGGATCTAACTTGATTTTAATTTTTTTTTACATAAATGCAAATCTGGGTTCATGATAATTGAAGCAAAAACTACTCTTAAAACCATCAAACAATATTTCTTCATCGATCCGCTTTGGATTATTCTCTAAAAACCGACGTAAAAAAGACAGTTTTATGGGAGAGTAGCCAATTTTCCAAATGTCGCATCTATCAGCAGAATGGTTTGAAAACATTAATAATTACTGGTTAGGAACATTAAACCTAGGAACAGGACCACGCGCACGCAATACTGGTCGTATAGTAGAAGGTGGGCCATTTTGATATCTTACAGCCTGATTATTAAACCTAGGTTTGTTAAACTGAATCTGACAGCCATTGACTCTAATAAACCTGTAACATGTCAACGCTGGATTAAAGGCCGAACATTTCATACAACTATGCTTATATAAACAATTCTGACGGTAACGAATACCTTAAAAATGGAAATCAAAACAAGGTTTTCCCATTTCATTTGTTTCACCTTGAGCTCCCTTAGCAAAAAATTGCAACCACAAAAATAGGTCAATATAAGCCCATGATTTTGTGTGCTGTTGTGATACCCGAAGTCTAAATTATCGATCTATTGATATAGCCTGTCAAATGTTGCATCCGTCATTGCCCCTCTAATAATAGACTTGTATGTCCACAAATCAGATGCTAGGTAACTATGTGTTTGAATCAATATTTTAGCAAAATTTGAAAAAGACTCTGTCCAAACGTCTATGTTATCAATAGATTTTGTTTTAATAGGTGAATTTGTTATGATAAGATGGCCGTTCTCCAGTGAAAAACTTTGTTTTTGCTCTGCATTTTAATACTACCCGTTTTGACGAATTAATTGACTGAAATCGACATACTGAAAATCCCATATTTTTTCTTTAATATTTTGTGAGACAATGATATCGGTTTCGTTATAATTAGGTAAAATAGCCGGATCTAAACTATTCTAACCATTGCTTGCTTGCACATCAGTGCTCTTTAACTGTTTAGGTAGAGTAGGCTTTGCATTTTGCAAATCTGGCTGAGCAATAACTTATTTTACCGCTGGCTGCATTTGCTGATCCCCGATATTAACCACTGGCCGTGCCTGATCTGCTTCCGTCTTTTCCTGTTGACATGATGGTTCACTTGTTGAACTGGTACAACTCGATCTTCTTTTTGTCGTAGTCTCCGATTTGGTTCCCTATGAACCCTCAAATTCCTCCCAGGCATATTAAAAAGGTAAATAATAATAATATAGAAGAAACTGTGGTAAATGTCAATATGTAACCGTCCAACACAAACTTATATTGAAATGTACATTTAGCTATTTAGCTTGTAAAATAACTATGCATAAATATAGGTAATAATTATACTTTATCCAAGTTTCTCATGTAATCCAGGTATTTCATTGGTTCTTAGGAATGTGGTATTTTTTCTTTTTTTTCTTTTGCCCTGCCAATCCCTAGCAACGGGTGATATTTTTTGCGTAGCAACGAAAATATCACCATCCGAGACCGAACATTGCCTAACTCGGAAAAGATCACCCTCTCCAGCCGAAGTTTACCGATAACTATTTCACACACTTACAAACATCGGACGACAAGTTGTTTGTCTCGTTTTACTTCGATCGCACAAAAATTGCTGTCGTATTATGTTATATTGCCGTTATCGTCGACGTTATGCTTGGTGTCTGTAAAATGTAGCTTTTGGCACGATAACTTCCGTTTCAGAAAAACCGATTCTTTTAATATATGGGGACAAAGATTTTTTTTTCTACTACGTAAAGGTTGTTATTATCCCAGCATTTTCGAATGAAAGTTCGGGGATATTGTCGTTACCTCCGTCTGTCCGTCCGTCCGTCCGTCGGTCACTCACACTTTCTTGTGACATGAACTCCTCCTATATTTTTGAAGGCAGGTTTTTAATTTTATTATAGAATAGTTGCATATAGCTTGTAGATGCGCATGAAAGTTTCGGAATTTTGAAATAGTTCCAAATGCAAACAAGAGGCCTAAAAGGGTCAAATATTCTAAGATACTTTTGTGACGTGAACTCCTCCTACATTTTTGAAGGCAGGCTTTTGATTTTAT
>JAULBM010153151.1:0-18124 GCA_032357055.1 Geukensia granosissima | reverse complement strand
GGTGGCGAAAACAGTGTCCCATGAGCCAATAGACTCTCAAGTACGAAATCCTTCCCATAAGCATTTACAAGAAAATTTCAATTTTTGATGTCATATATTTATCAAATGCCTTTTTAAATGAAGAAGTTCATTATGCATGTTGAGTGTTATTACATGAATTAAGTAATACAGGTAAAATTACAATGTATTAAAATCGCGAAAAAGATTGGTAATAACAATAACTTTAACATTTTATGCGGCATCGACCATATCATTGTCGATATATAGTATACAAAATATATCTTTTACGGGCATTGGTATTTTACACGCATGCCTCCTACAAGTCCAACGACCAAGCTATTTCGAATTATAATTTGGCAGCCCCGAACGAGATGGCTTCCCCAATTTGCTACATGTGGATTGCACTGGGTCATCTCTTTGAGATGTGCCTTGGAATCCACTCCTTTGTCCAGCCAGTCAGCCAGTTATGCAGAACATCTGTTTAAAAAATCAGAAGAAAACGACAATATTTCTTGTAAGATAATAAACTTATCAAATGTGTCAATATAATGCTTCAAAATAGGTTAAATTATAGCCATTTTAGGAAAAAATTAACTTACCGTTTCTCTAGATCTGATATAATTTCAACACACAGGTCAATTTGTTGCGGTTTATATACCAATGATGGTGTTCATGAAAAGAATATAGGAAACAAATATAGGTCAAAGTGTCAAGGCGTTTGTGAAATAAAGTTAGTAGCGAGTTTGTAACGTTGACGATCACATGTGCTGTCATGTATGTATCACAACAAAACAAGATTGCGGGAGAAAAAAAAATTTTTATTTCAAACATTATTTCTTAGATTTTTTGCCATAAATATAGTAAATCAAACATCTTTAATGAATGCGCAAAATACTTGACCCTGATCTAAGTTGTTTACTTTATCACATAATAACCTTGAATGAATCAGGTAACACGATCGGAAATTGTGTTTTATTTAGATTGGAAATGCTAATGAATTGCGCAGCTAAAATATTTTTGCTTTATATTATGTATAAGGTTTAAAGATCTATGTATGAATCTATGGTAATCCAGGTATTCAATAACAGTTTTTCTTTAGAAAGGGCTCTTCTAGCGTTAGAGGACATTTTTAATGAAATAGACAGGAAATATACTTGTTCAGTGAGATCTTTTTCAGGTATAAGCAGCTACAGCGTTAAATTTTATAAGAAGAAATATTATCAAGAATTTTATAGTACCGACTCAATTGATGACACAAAAACTACGTACATTACTATATGTTAATAATGAACTGCATTCCTCACACAAAGACCGCCTCTGTGGTGTAATGGTTAGCGTGCTCGAATGGAGTGCGGAGGGTCGTTGTTCGATCCACCGCCTGGTCAAACCAAAGACATTAGAATTGGTATTTGCTGCTTCTCCGGTAAGCACGCAGCATTCTGGTCGGTCCAGAGTCGGAATAATGTGTCTGGATATAGTGGCATGTCTTCCTGAGGACTATTGCTTTCGTGAGCTAGCACGTTAAAAATCCGACTCAGCGTGTCGGTTTTCTACAAAGCAGGTTCATTAATCATCACTCTTCATTAGTATGCTCTTGTCCTTAATATGCATGAAATATTTGCCACTGGACATTAGGCACCATTCAATCAATCAATCCTCACTCAAAGAACAATGGTCGACAGCTGATCTTGTTGACCGGTCTAAATTATCCCAAATGTTAGACGAAAAGAAGCGATTCTTCTTCACACATCTATTCGATTTTTATCCAGTAGGTTAAACTCTGTAGTTTGTAATCTTAATTTTCTTTTATATGTAATTTAATTGTACAACTAAATCTTGTCTATCAGTCAGACATCGAACCGACACAAAGTGAACAAAAATTTTTTAATCTGGGGTTGTGATTTACATTGTAATCCGAAAATTTTCTTCGGAATTTTTAATTATTTTTTTCTATGAAAAAAAAGCAAAATACTTTACCTTTTATCCAACACAGAGTTTACGGTCTTATACATGTAGATTTACACTATTCAGAAGGAAAAGGGCAGAAGAAAATTTACCAAGAAAAAACACTAGCCCTCCCCCTTAGGAAAATCTATATTGCCTTACTAAAATTGTTTCTTATATAAATTGAATAAGTATTTTAATTGAAAATGGCGGAATATGTAAATCTGCAATATTCGGAGAGTCTTTAAACAGAAACTGCTTAAACCTGAGGTCATATTTATTCACTCGCTATTTCTGGTACGATCTGCATTTTCGGTATATATACGTGTTACCATAATTCTCCGCGTTACCTTTCTCAGACGGAATTTTAAGACATGTTACAGAGACGTGCAAAAAGTATTCGGTCCTGTAGTTTCACTATATATTTCATATAAATCCACATTTGAAAAATACTTTGAAGTCATTTTATCTGTTTTCAATAAAAGTTTCAATTTTAAACTCAGGGAATGATACAGTTTCAATGTAAATTTTAAAATAATTAATTAATAATTAGTTAATTAAAACCATGATTTATAGATCAGAGACGGCCGATTTACCAGCAATTTAACCCAAACAACATACAGTACAAGAGGTAACGATGATCTGATTTGCAAATCAAGAGATATCTTGTCTACGGAATAGAATGTCATATTTGTGAATTGGTTTATGTCGGTGAAGCGAAATGAGATCTACATACCTCCATGAATAAACATAGATGGTACATCAATGGAAATTCTGATGACATTATTTATCAACATTTTAACTTGACCTGACCATTCAATTCCTTCCATGCGAGTTCGTTTCATCAAAAAGGTCTACCATTAGACTTACAATCCCAATCATTCTTCATTTGGCCATGGTCTTGTCTGTCTTCTGAGTAACACGACGGGTGTCACTAGTGCAGCAGGAGTTGCTTACCCTTCCAGAGCACATGAACTCACACTGATTTTTGTAGGGTTCGTGTTATTCCAGCTTTAGTTTTCAGTGTATTGTTTTCTGTTCTATGTTTGTCTTTCGTTTCATTTTGTTGGTCATGGTCTTGTCTGTCTTCCGACTTAACGATTTCTGTCGGCTCATTTGGTATCTTCGAATTCCTTTTACAAATGTGTGTATTAGTTGGCTTTTCAAAAGCCGACACATATGCATGTCAAGATGTCGTTTGTCAGAAAGGGTTTAAAACTGAGAAAGGCCCCTTTGTACCTAAAGGTATATATCGATGTGGAAGAACTCCTTAATTAAGGCTACTTATTGCTTAGTTTTCACATTAGACCAGTAGTAAAAAAAAATGCCCACAAAAGTGTGAAAAGTTAAAATTTTATGTTACCTCCCTTCTTAACACCGATTTTCCTAGATTAATTTTCAAAAAAAACCTTTTCAAAGTTATGCAAATTAATTTAAAATGAGTTAAAGTATTATACTAAAACCTGTGTAGCAATTCTATTGAACAGTAAAGGGAAATAGAGGGGTTGGAGGAAGGGTTTAATTGGTTAGAAGTGGAAGACTGGACTTAAATTGGTCATTTTTACCATTTTAAGACCTTCTAGTTGCCAGACAGAAAGACCCACACTCTTCAATCTTCAAATAGAATATACTTAGTCAACCCAACCACGTATGTATTCAGCTTGGTTTGGGTAAAAATACGAGTTTATCCATTCCTGTGGTACTTGGAAAAAAATCAGATTAAAAAAATGCTTGTAGTCTTACATAGGCTGCGGCAATCAGTCTTATCACAAAACAGAAAACTTTTATTTCTGACAAATACTTAAATGTTTACCAAGCCCAACACGGTTTGAATGGTATACAACATCCTTGCAGACAATAAATAATATCATAGAGATATCTCCAATCCTGGGCCGGTATGACGTCATTCACAGCACTGTGGTGACCATCTTAATTAATTTTTCAAAGATGCAAGAGACCATTTTGAGGACTAATGCCTAAAGTTTGTTTCCAAACAGCCAAACACTTAGGAAGTTTATAAGAGAATTTCCAAGATGTCCTACTGACGTGTGTAAAATGAATGTTTTTATTAGTTTGGTTCGGATTTGTTATGTGCATCAGATTTATTTGGTTTATAAGCAAATTTCCCATACAATCCATGTTTACCTACGTTCTGCTGGGACCACCAAACTGATTGGCAATCAGTGATATATTTGATACAAGAAAAACATTTCAAGAATGACAATCCTTAGATCATTCTGTCAAAGTTTGATTCCAAATGTGACAAACAACCGGCGAGGGACGCAGTGACGGCAAAAGTTTTCAATAGACCACTTTCCATTCATTGGCAGAAACATTCCAGCTGCCCTGTTGTAAGGCATGTACATCTCACCTTATGCGTTTTGCAAGTGCATATTTCAAATATACAGTGATGTTCTAGACAGAGCTGTGTCGTTGATGCAGAAACTGCTGAGATATGTTGCTCCTCATCTGGTCATCACTCCAGAAATTAAACGGTTGACACCATAAATAAAGTTGGATCTTTTCCTAAAAAGTTGTCGAGTCTATCAAAAACAGGCTGTTCACTTAACCCACCTGGAGGTTGCAATTACTTGAAACCTTCTCCCTTATCCTGAAATGGCTTACACAATATTACATCATCAGACATACTGTGTTTGATGTCATCTCATCTTTAGAGGCTTGATGTTTTATCATCTCATCCTGAGCTTGCTTTCAGTAACTGCGAGCATTCATCACAGATGTATCTTCTTGTTGCATGTATTTGTGTTCATTATATTTATTGTGATTAGTCCGATTGTGTGACTTTCTGTTTAATTTTATGGTTCATCTGTTGCTGCTTTCGTTTTCATTGATTTTTTTCTTTTGCCATTCGTTTGGAGAGAGTTGGGTGCCTACTAAACTCACATGCTAAGGGGCGCCAAATGGGACTTTTGTGGTTTTGAACAAAATTCAATTCTGTCATAACAAAATCATTTTGTCTTACAAACCTATGTAATACAGACTTGTATTATGAAAACATCAATTTGTGAGGACAAAATTCATTTTTGTAATGACAAAAGTCAATTTTGTCAAAAAGGTATGCAAATATAAACTTATTTGCATCCAAAATTGACTTCTGTTACCTGATATGGAAATTAAAACACAAAAAACAATTGTGTGAGACAAGATTCAATTTTCTGAGACAAAATTCAAATTTGTTAAGTCAAAAGTCAATTTTGTCCCACCAAAGTCTCACAAAACAGAATTTTGTCTCATAGAAGTCAATTTTGACTTGAATTTTGTCATCACAAAAATGAATTTTGTCTACAACAATTTTGTGAATTTTGTGCACACAAAATTGACTTTTGTGACATAAAATTGACTCTTGTGGCACAAAATTGACTTTTGTGTTAAATTTTCACTTCTGTTTAACAAAACTCCAAAACTCAATTTTGTTCACACAAAAATAAACAAAAAATTAAATTTTGTGACAAAATCTCTGTTTTCTATGCAAATTAGTTATCAGAATATAAAGTAAACTTATTTTGCATACAAAATTGACTTTTGTTACCCAATATTCAAATTAGGTAACAAAAGTAAAGTCTGTTTTACAAAAATGAATTTTGTCATGACAAAACTAACTTTTGTCCAATTAAAGATAATTTTGTATGACAAAATTTAAATTTGTAGTATGCAACAAATTTTGTTACATAACTCATTTTGTTGAACAAAACTCACTTTTGTCCGTACAAAATTGAATTTCGAGTACAAAAACACAAAAGTCCCATTTGGCACCTACATGCCTGTCCCAAGTCAGGAATTGTGGTCATAAGTTTGTCCTTGTGTCAAATGTTATATGTACATTTTTGATAATATTGTTTTTAATGCATACATGATTTTTTATTTGGGGGAATTTAAAGCTTTTCACAAGAGTGGTATTCCACCTTTGTTGAAGGCCTTGTGAAGTCTTATAGATTTATAAATTACTCAGTTTTCTCATGGTTGGAGTGCAGTCTTTCTGACATTTACCCCATAAATTTTCATTTTTATATATACCAGTTTGGAAAATGGATAATGCGGTTGATTTTTTTTAGAGGCAGGAACTTACCACCTGAGTTCCATCTTGTTCATGTTCCTGAGATTGCTTTGTCTTACAACTTGTCCCCTTTTGTCTAGCTCTTTAGTTTCCTTTTCATCCTCTGTTAGGTAATGACACAAGAATGAAACAGGTAACATATTGATGAAATGACAATCAAATATGAGAGAGTGGATGAGAGGGGATAAACACTAAATTTTGTTTAAAAATGCTTAACAAAGCCATTTGCAACAAAATTTTGTCATGTCTTTTTTCCATTCAAAAATAAAAATATCAGACATCTTAATTTTCTGCAAAAAAAAAATTGGCAGACGTATTTAAGTTCAAATAATTCACAAATAAAACAAAAAGATTTATTTACAGTTACCCTTCATCAATATTTCATCAATAATAATAAACAGTTTATAAAATGCATCTTTAGAATGCCAAAAACTGTCAAAAACAGGCACTGCACTAAAAAAAAACAAAAAAAAATTAAAAAAAATATGACATCAGAAAAATAACAGAGATTCATGTCATGAGGTATAATATTGATAAAACTAACTTTGGCCCAACATATTCCACAATCAGAATTCTCTAAGTACATGCAATTTTTTAACAACAAAATACAATAATGAGACACAAAGTTGTTGATTTTCACAGATCCTTTAAGGATATGTTTAGTGCATGGAAATGACCACCATAAAAGTGACCAAATTTAAGACTTATTATAAGATGTCATGACATATTTTAGCTACAATAAATGCTGTCAAAGTAATCCAAGATTGTCTTCTAAAAGACCAGTTTGTAAAAAATACACAAAACACATGTACATTCATTGTCTAACACTTTACAGTATAATACCCCCAACAAGAAGATAATTATCACATTTGGTGTGAGTATATATGATTTAAAGAAAACAAAATATTATTAAAAATTATGACCTGAGAATTCCAGGGGTATACCAAATGCTGAATGCTTGCTAATGAGGTTCTCAAGTTGATTTATTAGCAAGTGATTACCATTAATGGTAAAAAAACTAAAACCATCTTTGATTATAATGACGACAATTTCTCACTTATCTTTAATGAAATTTGGTAGCTACATTTACATATATATACCTTACTTTGATAAACATATATATTTTTTCTTCACCAGTATATTACTATCTCTGACATCATTTTTCTAAATGGTAATGGAGGATTGACTTTGGCCATATGAATACGGTATGATATTATTGTCAATTACCAACTCTTGTAATTTGTTAATATAAATTTGTCCTTGCAATGGCATTGTAAATATATTGACCAGAAAACGCTGTATTCAACATGATTGCAAATGTGTCATTTCTCAACCATTTCTCATTCAAAACCTGGTCACAAATTCTTATGATAATAATTGTAATGCTAAAGTTTATAACAAACCATTACTTGCAATTTTTGTAACACAATATGATAGATTCAATTTCATAAACAAAATCTATCATGACTGTTATAAATAAAGGCACAATCAGATATCATTCTTAAGTCACCTTTGGCAAAAATCATAGGTAATTCTTTTTCAAATTTCATGAAAACGTTTCACCTCATATATGTGATTAAACTGTTCTCAGTTGCTGATTTGATAAAACTTTGCTTTAGAACGATCAGTGAATAAAAGGGTTACTTTATTCATTTATATAATACACCACAGATGCTTCATAAAATTTAGTTATGTTTTAAAGAATTGTAATATCAATGATACTTAACAATTTGATCTAAAGAGAATAATATATGCCTAAGATGTATCACAAGTGTTTTCAACCGAAACCACATATTCAGCTCAAGGGCCAGAGGCTTAAGGGCTGATAATTTTTGTGGCTTCACATGTAATAGATTTAGAGGTATATTGGTCTTTCTTTCATATCTTTAATAAAAAACAAATGTTTCAACACAAAATATAGGTGTTTGGAGAACATCATTCTGTAGAATGAATGATCTTAACTGGTGTATCCTTCTTAAAATAATTAATTATATAAAAAGAACCTTTGATTTAGTCAAATAGATTTGATTTTGCCAAAAGTAATTATTTCATAAAACAAAATGCCAAAAATAATTCTTTAACACAATGGTGGTTGAAAAAGAAAAATAAATATAAAATTAGATAAATAATGTTACAAGTACTTAAAATGTTATCCAAAAATTAATTTTATTCCTTCTTTGGAGCTACAAAATGTCATTAACTTACACACAGAGTTAATTTCTTGGACATTATATGATTCAAAATGTCAACAAGGAAAGTCAACAGATCATTTTGTAAGTTGTAAAATTAAAGATATGCTATACAATGTAGGCATGCAAATAAAGGGTATGTGATACAGGTACTCATGGATACCTGATACAGGTTTGACTAACAGAGCTGTATCACAAATTCAAAAACTCAGTATTTCTATTCAATACATGATAAATATTTTAAAAATACATCTATAATAAATATAAAAATTAGTTTGAGTGTCTTTTAATCACTGAATCTTTATTGTAATGATTACAAAAATTATAAATAATATGTTTCTGGATTACAAAATGTACATATGTAATCATGGTAATTAAACCTACAATGTAATTCTAATTATACAGGGATCAAACAGATTGAAAATAACCAAAATGTTAATAAAAAAAAATCAAATAATAAATAAAGAAAATGTAGAAAACATAAATATGGATTATGCCTGTTGTTATGTATAACTGATCATAGAATTTTAACACTGCTTTTTCAAGTAGTTCTATTTTTTCAAATCAAACCAAAACAATTCAAACAAAAATATACTAAGAATGACAATAAGGTTATAATATTTCCCCCAAAAAATTGTAAATACAATATTTTCAGATTCCAGAAAAAATTTTATTATTGGACCAACCAAAGATCATTTCATCACAATTTGACTGCAATGGAACTCAAATGTCCCACTTTAGTCAGGTGAGATAACCAAAGAGAAACAAAATAATGTAGATTTACAAGTTAAGGAATAAAAATCTATCTTATTCAACAAAATTTCTGGTGCCCCAAAAAACTTGTTTATAGTTGGCTTTCAGAGCTTGATGTATTTCCTCAGCATGTTCCTGATCTCGGGTCTCTGCTACAACTTTTACCTGTAATTAAAATTATCATAAATCTACAAATTGAATACATATTTTCAGTCTAACTAAAGATCTAATTTTATTGCTTAAACTGTAATGACCAAATTTTCTCTGTTATATCATCACAAAGACATGACAGAAGAAAATACCTGTTGAGTACAGAATTCTCATGGGACAACACTGCTCTAAACCTTTCTATACATATTTACAACTATACACTAAATGAGTAAAAAGATCAAAACGCAATATTGATAATGTTGTTTCTGTGAAATGTTTCATTAAAATGAATAAATCAGAAAAAAGACTAAAATTCTGTTTACAACTGTAAAATGACATATTTTCACAGTTTCTATTATTTATTGTTGGTTGTAAGGGCAAAAAAATATCATATTTCATGTTCTCTATTCTTTGGTTTCCTGCTAACTGACATATAGCAAATTGTATCATAGATATCTAAATTTCCAGATGAATTGGAAAAAAAAAACACAAAACAAACTGTTCCATAATGGGTGCACATCACTTTGTAAAGTATAAACATTTAAAATGAAAAGTAAATGGCATTAAAAATAACACAAACTAGATACCCAATGAGGCATTCAATGACCAAAATAAGTAAGGTCAAATCTACTGTTGGAAAACCTGGGGAAATATATTTCTAATCTGCCTGTATCTACAATATGTATGCAATCACTGTGTAAACTTTTGATAGTCTTGATATAAGATTCGCATTGCAAATATCCCTGAATGTGGTGGACAGGTAAAGTTGTCCCTAAATATGTAGCAATGGACAAAATATGTCAAGTACTACAACAGAAAAATATTCCTTTCAAATCACATTTTCTAAAATGACACCATGGATGATGACATTAAGCTTTAAGATACCCTATCAGGATTATTATTCTTCTGAATGATGTGGACCACATGCTAAATGCAAACAACATTTTTTGATGTGTAGATCTTACCTTAAGATTTATAATCATAACATTATTTTTAGTAGTAGGTTTGACAAGTGTATTCTGAAAGGAAATTCAAAACAGTGTAAAACATGTGGAAACCATTTCATAGATAAAAATAAGTTATTCTTTGTGTATGTACATATTTTGTACAACGACATGTGATGTCCCAACTATCTTAAATTAAAGGCAAAAATTAGGCCTTCATGCCTTTATGTACAAAGTTGTCAAATGTGATTTTCATATGTAATAGCAGCTTTGAATGAATTAGAATGAAGATAAAATTACCTGTACTGAAAACACATCTGACTTTAGCCATGCTCTCTCATGGAATATATCTTTAATGCTGCAAAAATTAAAATAAGTAGAAATAAAATATTAATTATGCAACAAATAGTGCTCAATCTCATAAAAAGAAGCAATTAACTTCATAGCAATCACAAACTAGAGGCTCAGAAGGCTCATATTCTCCAAATCAAATATCAATTTATTTGGCAAAGCAGTTTCAGAGGAGAAGATATTTTAATGTATCAGCAAATCAGAAACAAGTATGGTCCAAGGCAGAAATGTTTTTTATCCGATCAGGACAAAATGGGGAACTTTGTAAAGGACCATCTTTAGCTGCTTTCTGTAAAGTATGGTTCCATTTGGTCTAGGGGTTTCAGAGGATATGGTCAAATACATAGCTAAAATGCTGACAATGATAAATAAAAAAAATATGAAAACATAGTCATTTTACTGATGGTAGAATGCAAAACTAAATTATGTAATACAAGAATAATTTGAACATAAGTGATCAATGCTTTTACTGCTGTTCTTCATCTTGAAGGTAACAGTTCATCTTTTAACACTGAGACCATGAATTACCAAGACATGTTCACTGTACACATATCATACCAGAACATGTACAATGTAATTTAAATCTTTTTTGTGTGTATTTTCTGTGTGATTGCATTTAAAGTCTCCTGCAAAAAATTTGCTTAAGATGCTACCTTATTTTTAAATAAATGCTGTGATTTGCTTTATAGATTTCAACATTTGAAAATAACTTTTTCTAGTTTATATAGTTAAACAAAACACAAACACCTTGTTAGCGAATATAAAATTGATGTGTAGTAACTAAAAAAAATGTATATTGTTTAAAAATCTGTACTGATGAATGATCATCACATCTTTTAATATCCATACACTTTGATGCAGCAGGGCAACTGAGATTAATTTAAAATCTAAAGTTGAATGGACAAATTTACACAATTACAATGAGGTTTTCTTGTAAAAGTTGATCTCTTCTGACAGAGGGATTAATCATATTATGATAAGACCTACCTTCCACCCATGCTGGCCAATAATCTAGCTAGTTCAGCAATGCCTCCAGGTCTGTCACTGACGGTAACAACAAATCTGACTAGACGACCATCTACTGCCAGACCACGCTCTATTGCTCTGCCCAAAATTGTTGTGTCTATATTACCCCCACATAGAGGTATCACAACCCTAAAATAAATAAATAACAGTGTAAAACATGATAACAGTACCATAAAAAGTGTGGACACAGTATTTATATAAATTCACTGACAACAGTCTAATATTATAGGACTGCAAAATTTTCAGGTAATATGATTAATTTGATGAAAAATTGGCCAAAATAATGTCTCCTAGACCCATTCCATATAGTAAAACATTAGTAACACAATAACCTTTTTTGAAGAATCTACTTTTAAAGAATCTAAATTGTTTGTAATCACATAATGTTGTGACTATGGTTGATATTGCAGGTGTTATCAGTCCATAGACTGCAAGAACTCTGTTCAATAACCTTTCTTTTAGGTGACTGATCCATTGGATATTTTGAAACAATGATCCCCAGGATATCACCCCTCATATTAATTACAAGCTGGGATTAATTTTGGATGATCCAGCCCAGCTCATTCTTTGACGGGAGATTTTCCTATATATTGTGTAATTTAATGCTAGTTTACCATTATCCAATCAATTCTTTCTCCACATACTTTAATTAAATTAGCCCTAATGCACTAGGAACAATCTCTTACCATTTCTGAGATAAATTGTCCCACCCAGGTTGTTGAAACTTTTATTTGATTGTCATCATACAATGATGGGATTCTTTTTTAAATCAAAAAAAGTTCCTCCAAGCATTTTTTTATTGTTTACTTTATTGGATTTCTCTAATATTTAAAGCTTTAAAAACCATTGGATTTTCTCTTTTACAATTTTAAAGACAAAGGGAGTCAAAGTGGCATAAAAAATATTTCACAGAATATGTAATTTTTTTTGCTTTTCATCATATTTTAATGGGGTTTGTTTTCAATGATTCCTAAAAAAAGTTACTTTAATTTTTTCTTTAAAATGAATATTGTTTTATTCAAATTTGAAGGAATGGAGTTTCAATGATTTCTTGTTAGCATTGTAGCAAAATTAAATTTCTCTAGCATTTCTCTAAGTGTTTAAAATATCAGGGATAAAAAAAGCAACTATGAAGGAAATGAGAAAGTTTCAGATTTTCGTCTTAGACCAATTTCTTCCCTTTAGTCTTAAAATCCTTAAATAATCAAATGAAAAAATTCCAAATTTTTCCTTGGATTATGAAAGAAGTTAAAGAAAAAAAGGATGATCCAGCATATTACTGTATCCACACTTAATGAAGTTCATTGATCTTTGCCAATGTTATTGCCTTAAGGTGTTCAGACCATTAATAACCAATGTGATTGTGAAACTTAACTCCTAAATGCAAGAATAAATGTGATTTTAAGAAAAAATTACATGAGTTCACTAAATCACATTGTTTGTAATAATAAAAACATCACATTTATTACTGAATTTACAGTATATTCAAGACAATTCACCCACTTTTTATTTTTCAGTTCTGGTAGTAATCCTTCAATGACAGCAGCTAATCCTACAGCACCTGCTCCTTCTACCACAGCCTTCTCTAGTTCTACTAATCTTAGTATAGATAAAGCTATGGATTCTTCTCTGAAATAAAACATTTGACAATATATAAAATATGTCCAAAAAATTCTATCTTAAGAAATTACCATGTGGACTCTAAATATCTTTTTAAAATAAGGGATAAGGTTTAGTATTCTTTACAAAACATGAATATCATAAATATAAAAATATAAGAAGTGGCATGATTGTCCATGAGACAGCCATCTATCGAATTTTCTACAGGTCCCATTACGGCCTTCATCAAAGAACCAGAGTCCATAAGTCCATATCATAACAGAAGCTGTAAAAGGCCCCCAAAATACAAAATTTGAAACTATTCATAAAACACAACAATTGAATTGAATTAATCTATTGAAAAAATGGTGAACAAATAACAAGAAATGACTAATTAATAAATGTGGACTACAGGTTCCTGACTTGGGAGAGGCACATAAGGAATGTGGCAGGGTTAAACCAGTTTGAGAGCCCTCCATCCTCCACCTAACCTTTGGAAAGTGGTGTGACAAAAAAGCAATGAAATCACATGATAAAAATTAGCTAAAATAGATTTTACACTTGAGATACTGAAAATGAATAATTAATACAATTAAAACTAATATATAATACAAAAGTATCAACCTTGAAAGAGTACACGCAGTTGCTGTCTGCAAGTTCAAAACCCCACAGCAACCAAACAGGAAACCAAGTTTTCCTTTACTACAGTGTCAATAAAAACAAATTCATTTGGATTTAGTGTTTAAATACCATTAGAGGTCAGAGAAAACATGGGATTGTGCAAATGCAAATATCAAAAATATGTAGACAGGAAGTATAAAATGTTATATAAATTGTTTAGTTCTGTATTAAGCTTTGAACAAGAAAGTAAATATTAGTACCAATAAAACCATATTTAAAGATTTAATCATAATATGTGATGATATCCAGATAGGTTTAATTTTACAAAATAGATTTCTTCTAATCATCCTGATTTATAAATCATTCTCTCATCTCAGTTCATTCCACATTTATAATTATTCATTGTGCAAATCACTCAAAAACCCAGCAGCTCCCAAAATGTTTTTTTTTAAATTTACAATTAATGAACAAATTTAGTTTAAATTTGTAATTTTCTGGTTAATATGATCACAGAAAACTAGAAATTTTGAAGGAATTGAATTTAAACCTTATTTGAGTTATGAATACCTACTTGACAGTGACCATTCTGTCCGTGTAATGTTTGGCAGTCTCTAATGCATTAACACCCACAACAGGTACAGCCAGACCTGAAGTTATAAATCTTCAATTGTACTACACATATTTCACTGATTAACTTCATCATATAAACATTAGGTGAATTGTTTGAGGTTAAGAAACAGGTAAAAGTTGTAGAATACTGGTTTGTTGTTACTGGATTAACAAAATTTCTTAATTAAGATATATTTTAAGGTAATATGATCACTAATGTCATTGCTGATTTCTGTAAACTGAAGGATCCAGAGATGACATTTCTTTTTCTGTACTTGCTACATCTATGAGAAAATTTATCTCATAACAAGGTATTTCTAATCACTGCAGAGAACAAAGATTCTAGTGCTTTTTAAAACTCAAATTTAAACAGTTTTAAAGGAGTGGGTTCCATATGGCTAGTTTTTGACCCAAAATATTAAGGGAATTTCAAATATTGACACAACATGCCCTAAGTCAACATAAGAACATTACAATTGTTGCTTTTAAAAAAATCAGATATGTTTTTGCATTTGAATGCACATGTATACTAGCTGATGGGCTAAATTCAAAATTTATATAATTTATATGGCTTTCGTTTAAATAAGTAAGTGTCGCATTCATGTTCATTCAAAATATTTACATATATAATGTAACTGACAAATATACATAGCATTTTAAAAAGTTTAGTCTAAACACAGATGTGGCACTACCATCAGAGCCACAAATCATATAAAATAATGCAATTTTTAACAAATTTGTTCAAAATACTATTTTAAACCAGGCTTGAGCTACAGCAACATCCTGACAGGAATATGTTTTGACAAAAAATTATTAAATCAACTAAATATGACATTACTTTTTGTAAAAATTGCAATATATCTTGGCTCACATGTTGTTTTATTTTGGGGCCAATAACAGTTAATACTGAACATACTCCTTTCATGGATTTTTTTGTAGTCAAACATGGTCTTCAATAACTGTTAATTTTCTTGTATGTAATACATTTCAGCAAATATATAAGCAAAATATTGAGATATGCAGTTTTAAATTGTTGTCTTACCATCAGCTAATGTTGAAAAAGACTCTGTATAAATTGCTTTGCCAGCTTTTAATGCATTAGCAAAACTTGGGCAATTCTCTGACTCCACACCCTAAAAATGCAGAAATAAAAATAACTAAAGAACCATCACACAACAAAATCATACATTCTTCACTAAATTGTTGACAATGGTGTTATTTTTTTACATCAATGTGGGAAAATTTTATTGTTATTATCCAACAAAAGTTTATTGTTCAATATAAAAACATGAATTTAACTGAGGAAAAAATTAACATTTTCACATTGACTAATCAAACACATTAAGAAACAGTAAAAAATTTTCTCTGCAGTATTGTCTCTATTCTTTTAATACCTAGAATCCAAAAATAGAACCCAAACATTGATGATCCTTATTCCTCTTACAATGTCAGAGCCTCATTTTACTAAAAGTGGCTTGTACACCATTATCAGCATTTGTTTGAGAATATTCAATCCTTAAAATTCTTGGATCATTTTAACTGGTCAACTGGCTTTTCACATTATCAAAGTTAAGTACAACTGTTTCTCAATTGTCATAAATAGTGATCATAGCTGCCACAACAATAGCTATCAAAGCTACCCAAATATTTGTTGTACATTTTTATGATTTCAGTTAATTTTACATGTTAATTTGAATTATAACTGATTTTCTCATCAGTATATATCTGTTCATTTCATTTTAAAACATGAAAAGCATATTAATCTAACCAATTGTAACTATTCAGCCATTCTCGCTCACTCCAGTAACCTAGTACACATTAAGCATAGGGATGGCACTATTTAATTGAAAAAACAAGAATGAACGAATATTTCCGATTGGTTAAATTTCAATGAACAGCATAATCAATATGGCGGACGCCTTTGCTTCGCACATTTAAACAGTAATTGCATGTGTTTGGAAAAGCATTGAACAATGAAACATATCTGTTTAATGTTATTTTGTACGAGTAAAGCGGAGAAGACGTCTGTCACAACCAAATTTGCATTCAAACAATATTGTTTTTGTTGACAACGGAATATGACGTCATAAACAAATTACGTAGCAGTAAGTTTGCTGTCGGTGATGTTTCCCGATTTTCAATGGAACAACAAATGAAAAAAAATGAAAAAAGGAGATAAAAAATATCAACACCTAAAGTTCGTGACATTATACTTTTTGGGTGGTTTAGAATTAATATGCATTGTAGATCAACAATTAGTGTGATAAAGGCTGAATATTTATTGTTGGGACTATATTTTAATGAGTACCTATATGACCATAATTAACTCCCGGCGAACAATTTAAGAAGAATTTCTTCTTAATGCATACGATATATTTCGTTGGTAAAGCGGAAATAGTCAAGTAGTTTCGATTGATACTTTATGTAATTTATTTATTAAAATGTATGCATAATAGAATTACAGTCTATACAACTAAAATTCAATTAATTTTTTATTAATTTTACAATGTTTTAAATTGTTTAAATACACAAAAAAATGATATATTAATAAAAACAAATTATGGACAAAAATAACTGATATTTATTAGATTATTACACGTCACTAATTTAAATTTTAACCCTGGTATCATCCCTCAACAAATATTGCCCTTGCTGTCTGTAAACCTTACTCCGTAAAATGGCTTTTTGAAAGTTTCAAACCTTTATCCTAGGAATATTTTACTTATTTTTTGTCAAGAAGTAGAACCCAGGGAGTTGTCAAATAAAATCAAACAATAAAAATACTGCACAACAGATACTTTTCAGGCACATAAAAATGGTTTTAGGCGGGAAATTCCCATTGTAATTTTTTGTCTTACTAAATTTTCAAAATGGAATGATATCAACCATTTACTTGTTTACATTGTTGGATTGAGATAAGAAAAAATTTTGCAATTACATTTTAAGTTATATGTTACTCTATAGGCATTCTACAGAGCTTTTATAAATCCATGCCAAGAATACATTGTAAATCCAATAGAGACTTTTCTCTTGCTCCATATTCATTTACCATTGAAAAAAATAAGAAAATGAAAATATAGTTTCTTTTAAGACTCACCAAAATACACCTTTTTGCAAAATTTTATTGAAATTAAAAAATGACAACACCTTTAACTTTTGAATAAGGCATTCCATGAAGTGAGGTTTACCGACAGTAGGACGAAAGCCTTCAGTGTTCACAGATATGGGGGTCTCAGGATGACACCATGGTTTAACTTGAAATAGACATGTTAAAATCTATGATTTGGATTTTTAGAATGCCACTCGCACTGTTTTGAATCGGTAAAATAATATGAAATCGGCTAGGCTAAAACCATAAAAAATCAGTGCAACAAACTATCAAATTACAAAAATATAGTTTCATCTGGGAAAGGAAAGTTCTCAGCATCGCGATTACATGTCTTTTTGTTTTTCGAATCACATAATATATGACACTGGGACCGGTAAAACACGATGTGTTGATTGACTGGGCCCCGACGTGTACGGGCCCCGACGTATATACATAGTCGGGGCCCAGTCAATCAACACATCGTGTGTTACCGGTCAATGTGAACTATGATAAACTTGAAAAACTTCATTGGGTAAGGGATAACAACGAAGGAGCACTATCGCTATGTTCTGGTGAAATATATGCGATTTCCGAGAACGGAGCACCTCCATTGTAGAAACGCTTGATTGATTGATTGTTGTTTAACGTCCAGTGGTAAATATTTCATGCATATTCAGGACGAAAACAAGTTAACAAACAATAAACAGAGGTGCTTCGCAAGCGCAGCATGATACGACCGCAGCACGTTGAAATGTGAAAGGTGAACAAAAGACCC
>JAULBM010153040.1:0-18125 GCA_032357055.1 Geukensia granosissima | reverse complement strand
TTTTATTTGTTTGTGAGTGAATTGGTTCCGTTTATACACAAATAAATTCCTTTAAAATGGCGATTAATCCTATAATAATCTCTGGATAGATTTTATCGCCGAAATGGATGTAAATGTTGTCCAAAAGATAATTTCCCCTCACATGCATCTTCTCGAGTCAGGTGTTAGGGATTAGATGTTAACCTAAACCCCTGACTTGCAAGATATACAATTAGTAAACATCTCTGCACCCCTCTTCACTTTCCCCCAAACGATTAACCTTTACTTTTGTACTGACTTTTCCGGATTTTATAAAGAAATGAAATATTGAGATCAAGGGATTTACCTTCTATTATATTTAACGGCAGTATGTTAATAGTTTATCACGATATTATTACATAATATTATTATATAACATTAAAAAATAACAAAGCGATATTATCAAATGGAGACCACTCCAGTTTATCTAGGTGCACGAAATGTATAGGTTTACAAATAAAAAACAAAGGGTCACTCACTCTTCCTAGTATTTGTTTTTATAGGACAATTTTGTCACTTGTACCAATTTATCGCTGAAAAAGATCCGGATTTGGTTTGTTCTCAGAAGCTAAACCCGTGGTTTCTGTTTTAAATTTCATCGGTACATGTAGATACCATGAGACAGGAGAACATTTGAAAAAATTATTATGGTGACATGAAAGTTGACATAACTAAATCCACTTAAGAATATTACTATCGTTGAGCAAGACACACCTTGGATTCCTAAAAAGAAACTGTAAAGATACCTCTAAACTGCGAGCAGGATTAACCTTAAAGTTTTCTTAAAATCTGTAAAGTTACCTCTTGACGACGTGCAAGTCATATCTTAGTATCGAAAAACATCTACATTTACCGCTAAAAAACGGTGAGTAAGATAAACCTTAGTTAATTTTTAAAAAAATCAAAAAAGTTACCTTTGAAGGAAGAAAGCCATACCTTTGTTTTCTTTAAAACTGTAACCCCCAAACGGCGAGCAAGACTAAACGTAGTATTAAAAAGTAAATTAAGCTAAAAGTACAATGCATCACAGGTAAAACCTGTTGTCATGCCCTTTTTAATACCGGAAGTAAGAGTTTTTAAAAAATTTATTCTAATGAATATACCGATATTTCAAGAAAAGTAAATTGTTTTAGTGAGATTGCGTATAAAATTGTGCTCAAACTTTTGAACTAAACTTGTAGTAGTGAAAACATTGTTGCATAATTTGCTTCGTAAAACTCTTGTTTTGATCTGATTGAACGAAATATAATGCACTTGAAAATGTATGTTACATTGTTCCTATAAATTCGATCACTATTCCTGTTTTAATGGTCCTTCATACGTGTATAAAATTGTCCTTAAACTTTTGAACTAAAACATTGCTGCACAATTAGTTTTGTAAGACTCTTGGTATGATCTGATTTAATGAAATAAAATACTTGATTCTATGTTGAATTGTTCCTACAACTGCGATCAGTATTTCTGTTTTAATTATCCTTTATAAGTGACAAATATATCGCATATTATCATTATTGATATATTATTGGCAGGCAAACTATATATATCTTTAGTTTTCGCTATCATAATTGTTTCATATAAACCTAACCTTTCCCGATCTGTGCTGATACAAATTTTATTTCAACATGTATACATCAGAGTTGGGGATGGTATAGCAGTTGGTTTTTAAAATTTGGCAAAAAATAAATTGTAAATGTTATTGTTGATATAGATATATGGGAATTCTGCATAGATGATACAATGTATCCCAAGAGATTGTCACGTTATACCAATGTATAATTAGAACCTAAACTAACATGGCGGAAGGGGAATCCGACGTTGTTGCAGATGGCTTCAATTTCGACTAAGATACTGCAGCCTTTATGGAATCCATTAGAAAAAACTTTAAATCTAAGACTTAGGGGTCTCTCAAGTCATTCAAAAAGCGTGGAAGTCTGATCAGTGCGCACAGTTCCAAAAAAAGACTTTTATAACACAGGTTTTACGGTTCTGACATTCATATTTAGTAATAAACCTATTGAAATTGGAAAAAACCAGGAATGCGTCAATACAATTTCAGCCAAAAAAAATAAATAAAAGAGTGGTATATCCAATGTACTGTGGTTTTCTAAGTCTATAGAAACTTCCACCAAAAAGGTTTGTTTCACATGTTGTATGGAGATCGACACACATGATGATACTGACATAATATTTTCCAAGATATTTCATCGGCATTGCTTAAATGTTTTGAGAGAAAGAGAAGTTTTAAAAAAATCAAATTTATGGTAAAATAAATGATATGGGCTTTTCCCTGGCAAACCACATAACAACCTTCAAAGTTCAAATATATACCCACATTTTTGTGAAAAAAATGTTAATTTTGTATACCGGATAGACCTTTTCAAATGTTTTATTTCATCCAATTTCATTATTTAACTATACTCTAATATCATCCTGCAAACATTATCTGCCTTTCCTCAATACGAATTTGCTTTACAAAGTCTAGCCATACCTATTTCTAACGTAAGGTCGAAAATAAAATTATTCCATATTAATGAGCAAGAGTATATGATAAACAGTATAAGATATGGGGGTTTTTCATACCATACCCCATATCAACCTCTACCAATATCGACCACACAGCTTTCGGGTAGATATGGTGTATGGTATGAAAAACCCCATATAATATTCTATATTTTTCACCTAATAAGAATATGATACATTGTAGATGTAAGTAGCAAAACCTCTGTGGAATCAGAATCTTAGACCGTAATAGAAATTAAGGTCAATGAATGTTTATGATAAAAAAGATAGGAGGAATAAGCAAATATGCAAGACATTACAAGACAAAGTAATCAAATAGGATAATCAGTTCCTGCTTTACTGATGACGCCTACTGTGTTACTTATGTTCAAAGTCCTGATACCAAGGAAGATGTAAAGAGGGATAACCTTTAATATACTATGCAACCAAATATCTGTGTCGTTACCGAACTTGATTTGAACACAACAACGTTATGTGTTTACATCTTAAAATTTGACAAAACACCTTTAAATACAAACGCTTTATGGGCTAGAAAGGCAATTGAATAAAACTATATTTGTTTCTGTGTGAAATGAAATGCAAAATAAGGAAGTGTGAATATTCAAAGCACACAATACCTATGGTAAGGATATAAAATTCACGATATTTATACTATACCCTTATATCGAATAAAAATCTTTATCGGAAGCACCATATTGATAACAAGGTCCAAATGTCAGAAATCAAGTTCACCGTTATTTACTTGTAAAATAATTCTTTTCACTTTCATCCGATTGCGAGGGGGTTTTAACGAAATGTTTATTTGAAAAGAAACTGCTCTATTTTTGATAATTTTACTGTTTGAAAATCACATGTACCTTCTTTGTACAGGTCCTCAATTATATATCATGTTTCTTGAGTCCAGTGTAGAATACCCATGTGGGAGATCGAGAGATCATAGTCCAATGAGTCAAGACAAAATTGAAACAAACTAAAAGGTAAAACGAAAACAAAAAGTAGAAAGGCTTGAATCCACGAACTCCTTAACAAAACAAGGGTGGGATCACGTACTCATGAACGTTAAGCATCCCCTGTACTGCGCGTATCACCCGTCGTGGAATCATTTAAATCCAATACGGGTTAACTTCAATCGGCGAAGAGATCAACTCATTGTGAACTGTCAGCAACAGGTCCACAACCAGTTGAGATACACTGATACCATATAGATCAACCAATTCATTATGGCGACCACATAATTTAAGAAAAGACGATTACAATCATGACTGGGTGTATCGTTGTTGTAGTAATTTATGCGGCCATGTTCTCTTCAGAAAATCTTGATACTTGGAACAGGCACTAGAGTATCGAATCATAATTGGATCGAATTTGGAAGCCAAATCCGACGACAGTGACAACTACTAAGTACATTACTGTTCGAGGCCTTTTCGTATCGTCAGTTTTTTCAATTTTAGAAAATGCAGCAATATTCTGTATATCATTAACTTATAATGCAAAGATAACGTTTATTAAAATCTTAAACATTGCTGCAGGCCTGGGCAAATCGAATAAGACAATGTATGATAGAGTCAAATAAACGTCCCCAAGGAAGGGAAAATTGAATTGGTAATCAAACGTTGTCCCTCTTGTCGTACATTTTACTTCCAAGTCCAGTGTAGAAAAGCCATGTGAGAGATCAAAAATGTATTGTTCAGAGACAAGAAATATTTGAAACAAACTAAAAGATAAAACGAAAACAAAAGGAACAAAGTCTTAAAATCTACGAATTCCTTTGCAAAACAGGAGTGGTTCATGTGCTCTTGAAGGTAAAACATCCCCTATCTTGCGCGCAACACCCGTTGTGTCAAATTTAAATTAATTGTTTATTACTGGTTATAAGTACAAAGTAGATTATCTTGTAAAAAGAAACATCATAATCCAGGAAAAGCCATTTACAACTGCCCTGATTTGATTTGATTAAAGTCAATATCTTATGATAAACGAAAGCAGTGTGTTAAGTGTGTTGTAGTGTGTGTGTTCTATGTTTGTCTTTCGTTTCATTTTGTTTGCGATGGTCTTGTCTGTATACTGACTTAACGATTTTTGTCTGCCTCTTTGGTATCTCCGAATTCCTTTTAGAAAAAAACATGCTTATTCTTTGGTATCTCCGAATTTCTTTTAGGAAAAAACATGCTTATTCTTTGGTATCTCCGAATTTCTTCTAAGAAAAAACATGCTTATTCTTTGGTATCTCCGAATTTTTTTTTAGGAAAAAACATGCTTATTAACTTCAAAGATAATATCAAGGTTGCCCAAATACATGGATTCATAACAATGAACAAAAAGTCCGCAATAAAAGGTGCAAAATTGGTGCCAAAGGAATTTTTACAATCTGTCGATAGATTTTCGCCGAAACGAAAATAGCTGTTGTCCAAAAATACAACTCTCCACACAAGTCGATTACTAGACATGATTTAGAAACGAAAATAACAATTGCCCAAAAATACAATTCTACTACATTAACTTTTTTTTAAAAGTGTAAAGTTATCTCTAAACCATCATCCTGATATAATTTAGTTTTCTTTAAGAACCTCTAAACGGCGAGTAAATAGTTCCTTAATTTTCCCGAAAAACAGTTACATTACTTAAAGGGGGTAAGACATACCTTACTTTTCTTTAAAAAATTTAAGCTACCTTTAAATGGCAAAAAATGATACCTTAGTTTTCTTAAATACTGTAAAGTTAGCTCTAAAAATTTCAAGAAAAAATTTTTAAAAATTGTGCATCATGACTTTAAGACATAGTTCGAATAGAAAGTAGTTTGCAAGAATAAATTAGTACTACGTAGTTACAAGACGGGTGCCACTAAAGGAGCAGGAATTGCTTATTCTTCCGGAGCACCTGAACTCACCCTGGCTTTTTAGGGTTCGTGTTACTCCAGCTTTAGTTTTTAGTGTGGCGTTGTGTGTTCTTTGTTTGTCTTTCGTTTAGTTTTTGGCCATGGTCTTGTCTGTCTTCTGACTTAACGATTTCTGTCTGCCCCTTTGGTATCTTCGAATTCCTTTTAGGGAAGCTAATATTGGAAGGTTTTATCGTTTTGGCGTGTATTGTTACCAAGAATAGTGTTTTAGATCTTCTTATATCTCAATATGATGTCATCTGACGCATTTACCATTCTAATTGGCTTGACTACCGCCAATGAAAAACACAAATGTAATCGTTAAGCAAGTTTTCTATACAGGTATGCTTACAGTAAATCATCTTATGATTGAAGCAATATGATTTCTAATACTAAGAAAATTCTCATTAAAATTACGCACTTCATAGTGTCTAGTTTTGTTACAGTCTAGTGTTTGAATGAGGAATTATCTTTTAATTACCAAAGCTGCGAGTTTACATTAACAAAATCACTCTGATTGTTTCCATTTTTACAGCGTAGGAAGATGGAGATAATTATCGCTTAAAAAATCATACAGCTTTTTCAGCCACGAGCCCGTTCTACAAGCCCATCAAAACACATCAAATGTAACCCAGTGTCCTATACTGTCCCAACAGGCTATTATTCCGTCTCATTACATCCAGTGTCGCAGCCCAAGAAATAATCACTCCTGGAATGAATAATAAATTTATTACGTTTAAAACAGATACATTGGGACTTAACTTAAAACTCAGGCTAAGTTAAATATCAAAGAATGAATATTTCCATATAACAAGCAACAGAATAGAAGAATTGACTGTTTTAACGTTAGAAAAAAATTTTTTTTGCATGAACTTAAAAAATTTGCAATGGAATGAAACAAACCAAAATTAACGAGATTGAGCTTGAATATTAAAATTTTAGGAAGAAAAATGCAATAAATGGATGAAAAAGATTATAAAATAAGATTCCTATTGCTCATTGTATTATTTAATTGCATTTAAGTGATTGCGGGTTAAAGGACTGTTGCGTAACTGTGAATCGGAACCTCTTGGAAGACTATGGGACACAGGGTAACGTTATCGCATCTTAAGGGGAGGTTTGTTTTTTTTCTGAGAAATATACAAGAAATTTCTCATTATCTCCTTTTAACGATAATTATTTTTTATTACTTTTTCTCGTGTAAGTAAATTTGGAATAAAAACAAATAAACGTGTATTAAATATCTACGTTTTTCATTATAATTTACAGGTCGCAATCTATAATCAGGAAATTTGATGAAAATATGATTCTTGCTGCAAATGTTCCATTGACAATACACAATGTTTATTACTATTTATATTTTAATTTTATAAATAATGTATTTGGTAAGTTATGAAATAATTCTTGTATTTTATGATAAAGGTATCCCATTATATTAACCCTTAACTCGTTTCCTCGTTACTTCATAAAAATATTACTTTAACTACTCTAAAAACCTCCTTGCAGTACAACCAGTGTGTTTGATTTGAAAACAATGATGCATATTGAGCCTATCACCTGGGATCAAAAGTGTGTTTTATTCCCAGGTATGACCGAACTTGAATTCACAAATGTATTTTTATTTAAAAAAAAACATTTCTGCTCTTTCTTTTCTTCTAATGATCCTTTGAAAGAGGCAAATATATCGCTTATCATCATTATTTTATATTATTGGCAAACTATATATCTTTTCGCTATCATAATTGTTTCATATCAAACCTAATCGTTTCCTGATCTGTGCTGATACAAATTTATTTAATTCAACAGAATAAGATGATGGTAGTGATATTTTTGCAAAAATTTATCGTTTAAACTCTCACTACTTAGTCGCTTTTATATATTTCTAGTCAAACGTACTAAGAAGTATTCTCGCAAAGATTCGGCCAATGGATGAATCACGATTTGAACACACTTTACTATCTTTAAGTTTTGTTTAGGTGGAGGTTTGGAAAAAAATTGGAAAGATATTTTTTTCATATTCTTAGGTAGTAAAAATTTTTTTTTCGCTTTATCGGTGACGTTTAATTTTACTTTTCACTTTATCGATGACGTTTAATTTTACTTTTCACTTTATCGATGACGTTTAATTTTACTTTTCACTTTATCGATGATGTTTTATCATTGAATGATCCTACGTTTAGTGAACATCTTGAATAAATATATCCAATTTCTCTTTTATACCTAGATTTATTCCTTGAAATTGATCAAGAGGGAAAACTTGATTCTAAGATTTACGACAAACATCCCGACTTCAACTTTCCTATTGTAAACTTCTCATATTTATGTGGAAATATTCCTGCTGGCCCTGCCTACGGGGTTTATGTTTCGCAGTTGATTAGGTACTCTAGTGCCTGTTCCAAGTATTGGGATTTTCTGAAGAGAGCATTGTTGTTGTCGCATAAATTACAACAAGGATACATCCAATCAAGTTTGACGTCGTCCCTCCTAAAATTTTATGGTCGCTAACACGAATTGGTTGAGTCATATGGTATCAGTGTATCTCAACTAATCATGGAACTGTTACCAGAAATACAAAAATAAGTTGACCTCTTCTCGGATTGACGTTACCCGGATTAGAGTTCACGACGGGTGTTGCACGCAAGACATGGGATGCTAACCCTTCATGAGCAACTGCTCCCAGTCCTGTTATGTAAAGGAGTTCGTAGATTCCAAGCCTTTGTTTCTTTTGTTTACGTTTTATCTTTTAGTTTGTTTCCAATTTGTCTGGTCTATTTGGACTATGCACTTTTGATCTCTCACACTGGTATTCTACAATGAACTTTCTATATAAATCTAGTAATATTTGGTGGAGTTATCTCCCTCTAGTTTGGCTTTTACCTTGCATTTCTGGTATTATTTCTATTATTACTGACGATTAGAATGAAAACCAAATTTGTTTTGTAAAATGCCATAACATTGGAATCGGTTCCATATTATGTTTTGTGATTTGTGAGCCATGCTTCACTTAAGTCTTTAATTTTCAGATACTTATATAGAATAGCCAATCCTTAATTTTCTGTGAAATCAGAATCAAAAACGTTTGAAGAAAGGGACACTGGACATGTTTTTTAATTAAACTGATAGGAGATAAATAAAAAAATATAATACAACACACTGAAAATTGAGAATTTTAAACAAACAGCAATAACACGATGACCAATTCCTTCTTTCATTGTGAGCCTATTGCGTTACACATGGTAAACCCGTGTTACCAAGAAAAGACTGAAAAATGTCACATATCTATCAAACAATTGAATTAAAGATAGTAGCAGACGGCACATGTTTACTCTGACGGAAAAAAATTTTCATTTTGGAAGATGTTAAGAGGAATAACTATAATTTACTATACAAAAAATTGTGAATACTTCTTTTACTATGTTTGGAACTTGGACTTCCTATGTTTTGGTTCTAATGCTTCTGACGAGAGGTAACTCCTTGAAATGTAAATAGAGCATACTAATATTAACTATGTTTATTCAACATTGGTATACTTGAATTCTGTAAAATAATCTATTCCATATCCTTATTTTTTAATAATAACCAGTTATAATGTCTTGACTACAACGCCGACTTTGTACCTTTTGTGAATAAGTTTGTTTAACGGAACAGTGAGGCTAAATGGATCACTTTTTAATTTATATGCTTATAAGTAATATTTCCATAGTATTTAGGATGTTATATCTCTTGTCGTATCAAAATTCTACATTTGCAGTCGCATTTTTTGTATTTGATCTTTGTAACGGTTACAAAATTTTGTAAAAGTCTTGAGAAGCTTGTGATATCTGTTTCCCTGTCGCAAAAAGTTTAACAGTAAGATGTTGAATGCGATCATTCAAGTGAGAAACCCTGGTGCAAACACGTGCAAACCGAACTAGTTGTGAAATGTAAACCCCATACAAAGGAGCCAAAAGCATGTCCCCATCAAGCAACGCAAAGTTAACTATAGGAAAAGAAATATCTTCCATCATAAATTTTAGCTAATAAACAACCCGGTACGATCATTACTGATATTAAATTAATTTAAGGTGTGTTTTTAGGATAGATTTCTTTTGCAAATTGTTGAACTCTGGATTATTTTAACAGCATCCAAATATCTAAAAGTATCATTAAACTGGTTCACTAAAAGAGTCATTTTGAATTTTGTCAATAAATTGTGAATCATAACAATATTAAAATAACTGCAATGAGAGGAGTGCAGTTTGTGCCCATTGGTATGTCAACTATCAGTCGATGGACCGTGTTGCCAAATCATACATAAATATTATCAAGAAGTTTTTCACCGCTATAACCATGTCAGATAATGTCGATCAAGTATATTCATTATAAGATTTATCGCTAAAAAAGAAATTATAATTATTGCAGCATATGTAAGAATAATCAGACTTTTTGAATGACTAATTGATTAGATATGAAAACTTTTCCTTTGTAAACGTATGTGGTAAAGTGGTATAAAGAGTAGAAAAATCATAACTGACTATTGGAAAAAAGGACCTTGGACAGACTTTAGTTAGTCTTAAACATCTAGTGAATTTTTAACACCTCAAAAGTAGTTAATAGCTAATTTAACAATGAGAGTTTTAATATTAGTTGGGGAAATTGTTAATAGAATTGAAACTTTAGTGGTGGTGCATTTAACTAGAAGCAGAAATGAACTGAGAATTATAAGGAGTTTCACTAAGTTTAGGAAGCTAGTTCATTGTATGAACTTTCGTACTGTCAGATAGATAGAGCCTTTAATTGGATGGTATCTTTCAGATGTTCATAACCGATCTGTTGTTTTGTCAAGTTTGTAGCTTGAAAGGTGTTGGAACAAGGAATTTAATTACGGAGAACCTCTATATTTACTTTCGACAGACAACTACAATATTGTTCGCTGCTTTATCTGCAGGAACAGTTATATACGTTTTATGACGTTCCTTAATTTTTCGTTTTGATTTTGAAACAGTATGAGATATACTTACATCTTTATCATTCATTTGTCAATTTCTAGACGCATGTCAAGATATAAATCAAGCCAAACCGTTTCGGAAGTATCCATAATTTTACCTTCAGTGAGATAGATGCGATAAGCATTGCTGCCAAATTTTGAATTTTTAGTGAAATTACCCCACTAACGTTTGAGGACGTTTTTCACTCATTATTATTCTGATATAAAAATAGAAGATGTGGTGTGATTGTCCAAGAGAGCCACCCACCTAATTACAGTAGAAATTAAACTTCTACAGGTAGGAAGCTGTAAAAGGCCCCGAAGTACAAAATGTGAAACTATACATAAAACACGACAATCGACCTTATCTAATGTAATGCAAAAATGGTAAACATATAACAATTAATGACTAATTAAACAACGACAACCTCTACAATACAGGTTACTGGTTTGGGACGGGTACATTAGTATGTGGCGGGGTTTTAGCGGTTTGTGAGCACTAAACCCTCCCCCTTTAGCCTGTGGGATCAGTGACAACACATGAAACAGATAGACTAACACCACAACCCCATTGGTGCACTTAACTAAAAAGCCCAAGACTTAGAATGCTCGCAAAACTAGCTCACAGTGTCGTCAATAGGAATGAACATAACACATGAAGAACAGCAGATAATTTGACCACTGGAGTTAAAGATTCCTGACTTGGGACAGGCACATTTGGAATGTGGCAGGGTCAAACCGGTTGGTGAGCGCTCAACCCTCCTCCTCATCTGGGACAGTGGAGTGACAAAACAACAATAAAAACACACTATAAAAATCGGTTGAAATGGATTTTATACTTGAGATAGATACTGAAAACCTATTACAAATATAATTAAAACTTAATACAAGATTACAACAAATGTATCGACCTCAAAAGTGTACTTGCAGTTGCTGTCTGCTAGTGAAAAACCCAAAAGCAATCGATCCTTCACTAAGGAGTCAATATAATAGTTGTATAAATATCATTAGAAGTCAAAGAAAAAACTTAAACTGCCAATAGAGTCCTTTCTTAGATCTGTTCGGTTGTAGCTGTCATCTTGGTTAGGAGGTACAGGCAAATAAAATCACTTCTGAAAGAGGTGCACGCAACGTATATTCCATCAAAATTGGTTCCAACTGGTAATTGGTCTTTGACAAAAAAAACTATAAAAATTTCCATATGGTCTTGATACTCAGTAAATTAATCTACAATTATCACCTTAAGAGATAGTATTTGAAATGCATGGTTGTCAATACTGGACGGATATTGGTAATTTGTCTATGCTGCTAACGTTTTTCAGGGATTAACCTCTCACCGTCAGCATTAGAACATATAAAAGGAAATCCGTGATCCATACATAGTAGAAGAAATAAATTCTTAAAATAACTAGCTAAAACCGAACAGCAATACATCTACTAAGTACAAAACATTTATACATAATTTCTTTGGTTTAAAATTTAAAAATAACGTAAATATCTGCGAAATAATATGTGATAAATTTTATGACGGACAGATTTCACAACTGGGCTGGTAACCACATCCATCTCCGTTTTTTAAAGTAGATCTAGACGTTTCAGTAGTAATCAATGATGTGTTAACATATTTTGTTTAAATTTTTGAATAAAAAAAATATAAAGATGTGAATTTCTATGAGACAGCCATACAAACAGTATAACTTACCAACATCTTAAGATTACGTCAATAGGAAAATGAAAAGATAAGGTATAAATGGGATACATTGGGTAAATGTCGGAGAGACCAAACTCAAACTAACAGAAAAACAGAGATTATTTACAAACATAGAGGTCTTCATAAGGCCTTCAACAAGGGTGGGATATCACTTCCGATGAATTATTCTAAATCGCTCCAAATAAATAAAACGTGAATACTTAAAATAGTATTGCTGTTAACTGAATATTACCAAAAGGGCCCTTAATAAAAGAGAACGATCTATACTGTAGGGCAAGCCGTAAACGCCCCCCCCCCCAAAAAAAAAAAATGTTGTGACAATTAAATATTACAATTGTCGGTTAATTAAACTTACAAGGTAAAACGATTATCGTTGAAACATAAAAAATAACGACATCCTCTGGACTACCGGTTCCTGGCTTGGAGACATGCACATAACGTATGTTGCGGGGTTAAACGTGTTTCTGAGCGCTCAACCCTCCCCCTAACCCGTGACTGTGGTGTGACAAAACGACATAATAACAAACTTTACAAACTAACAGAAGGTAAACACTAGCAAATACAATAAGAGATACCAGGATTTTACCGATCACGAAATAGTTATCACTGTTTATCGCTGCTATTTCAAAATCCAGTTAATGATATACCTGGTTCTCTTGAACGAATTAAGTCAATCGAAACACATGCAGCTGGATTTAGTATAAAAATATCATTAACATCATCAAGAAAACAAATTATTGTGCAAATACCAAAATAAAAATATCTACGGCAATGCAATAAATTTAGTTTTGATGTTAATTTTTTTAGCAGAGAGTATAAAATTTATGGACTCAAAATACTGAGACTAGTCATTTTCATCAAATAATTATTTGAAAATCTAAAAACTTCCGGTTTATCACTTCCGAAATTTTCTAGATTCAAGATTTTATTAAAAAAATATATACCCCCAATTAATTTCAAACCAACCATTTGATTTTCTGATTGGGGGTTCTGGTATTTGGGTCTTGGGATTAATTTTTCGCCATGCAGAATTGCAGGTAAGCAGTTTTTCTGGTGCAGTAACTCTGAAAGTCAGATACTTTTTTCAAAGTCTTAAATTTTAGTCATACTTTATATTTTCAAGGTCCAAATCAACCAGATAATTTTTCGGACAAAATCGGGACAAGACATTTTGAATCCCATGCCCCTTCGAAAAACTTAAATAATTTTAGATCAATGATTCTGTCTTGCGAACATAAGGCAATGAATGAATATTATTTTCTCTTTGTTAATGGTCTAAGAGACATAAAATTTTCATTTTAATGGCTATGCTCTAGTTTGTCTTCTGACTAAGAGATTTTCGTCTGTCCCTTTGATATCTTCGAAATATTTTAAATTAGTGTATATGGTATAATATAGTTGTGAAAGTCTTTACAATATGATATATATCATTATATATAATATTGGCGGATTTTTTTCAAAAGCAAATTTAAAGTAACGAATTTTCGTCCGAAAAATATCTTTAAACAGTTATATATTCTTTCACGACATTCTGAGTCCAGGAGTCAGATAAGATATTTTATTATAAAATACGCCGAAAAATTTCTGACTTTTTACATATGGGACACATTGATTTAAATATATTTTGTTAAAAATGAAAGCAAAACGAACCTTTATAGGGTATATAGGTCCAAAAAAATAGGGTCGGTCGAGTGAATGAAAATGGTTTATTGACGTTTCTCTAACATTTTTAATTGTAAAACAACATAAAGAATTATGAGGCCCTTTAAAGGGTGTGTTCAGGATCATCCAACAAAAACGGATTAATTGTAATCGGATTTTAAGTTGATTTTCATAGCTGCTATCTATTCTCTATTCATATTTTTACCATAAATTTCGTTTGTTTGTGTATAATATGTCAAGGTAACTTGTTTCATGTTTATGTCGCTATTTATCATTTGAAATAGGAATCGAAAAATAATATGAACTTAAATAAAATATTTTATTTTAATATTATAGTTTAATAAATTCAAAAAAAAAAATTTAAATATCAAATAATTTTAGCGCTGACAAATATATACATGGAGCACAGTTAGACAAATTTATATACATTAACGCTGAGTTTACACGTCAACAATAAGCAATGCACATCGAAAACGTTTCAGCTTACACGCCATGATTATCCAAAACACATTCAACATACGTTTTCACTAATGCGCATCAAATAAAACATATCCAAAACGCATTGGAAGATTTTCAGTGTGATTCGCATTCGATAATGCGCATCGAAAGCGTATCACGTGTGAACTCAGCATAACATTACAGACATTTATTTTACAAGTATATGTACGTAGATTACTGGCGAAGTTCCGTTCGGATACAAATTGAAGCCCGGTCTGCATAGTCCTGAACTGTCATTTGCTGGTCTGTTGTTGATGTTTTGGTATTTCCTCTGTTTGGGTCTTGAAGTAGCACCAGCCATCCTTCTAGGTGGTTGTTGGTTCGCGGCCCTTGGTAGTGAAATGATTCCATTGTTGTCGGTCTTGGCCTTCAACCCACAGGTGCAGGACGCGTAATAAAAAAAAATATACTAAATATACTACATTTCTAACAAGGTATGGCTTATCACGACAGGGTGGCATTTTTTTTCGAATACTGTGTTGAAATGAAAGGAATACAAATACGTTTTGCACCTGTGGATTCCTTGAGTAGTTCAAAAGTCGGAGGTATATATTTTTGTTCACTTTTGCCCGGGAGTAGGGAAAAACAGGCGGGTACATTACGCAGTCGACTGAAGCATGTAGTGTGTAAAGTTGGCTGAACTGGTTTGGTGAAGTGTAGAATGTGCCGTCTCCTTAGATTACTTACTTTGAAGATACATTACAATAATGAACTTGGTCGAGCTCGTCCCTTAAACATGTTAAAAAGAGCTGAAATACAGATTTATGTTTTTACTTACCTGAATAGTACACGTCAGTACTACGTGTACTAATCGTTGATGTTGGAACATGTATAATCAGATTAAAACTTTTTTTTGCTTTAGTATGTCGTTTTCGTCTTGCATTAAATCTTATATTGTGTCGTTCAAAATTTCCCGGAAAATTTTTCCTTAAGCATGCGTACATTTATATCAGTAATTTATAAAAAACAGTTATCTCCCATTTGGTTACCTTTGACCTTGTTTACAACATTTATTACAATATATTCGGAACACATCAAATAGTGATGTTTGACAGTTAAAATGGAGTGGTTAGGAGGTTAATGACATTTGCACCTGGAAAATTCGCTTATATTTCGTTCGTTCAAAGTAACAGGAAAATTTTTACCAGTTTTGAGAACAAAGGAATTCAAGGTAAAGTTATATATACATGTATTATAAATAATAGTTTAAAAACACATCTTTCGACAATCAATGACCGTGTTTACTACAAAATTATAATAGACAATAGACAATAGACAATATAATAGCCTGTGCTAAAAATATTTGTCCCTTTTGCAATTTTAAATATTGGGAATTCACTCAGATTTCTGATAGATACACAATAATTTTTAAGTGTGAAACTAAATATAGATCTGTCTTGTGAGGTAAAATGATAGGTTGTTTACTTATTGATATATTCGCATTAACGAGAGAGATATACAACGACATGTTAGTGGTGATAAAATGTTAATTCCCGTCAGGGGTTTACAATTCATATATAAAAGTATCGTTTTCGGTTTTGCGATCAATTAGTTTACGTAATAGTGCGTAGGCAGAATTTTTCAGTACATCAACAAAGAAATTGACATATATTTAGACGCTCCTTTGTGTATTGGGTTTACCTGTGCAAGGTAAAAATGAGTCATTTTATTGGGACGAACTTTGTATTGTCAAATAATATACTAAAATCATTTAACATTAAGGTGAGACAGTTTTAATATAACAAAAATCTTTCATAATGGTTAACTTTTAAGCAGGTTTAAATGATTCCAGAGACATATTCTACTAATGTATATGTCTCTGATGATGCATATAAATGTGTGTTTTATTTTGTTATCCAACAATTTATATTTTCACTTAAAATCGTGATGAACTTCCAAAACTGAAATGTTTAAAGACCACTCCTGACAGCATGTTTAATTCCATGTTGAGTTAGATTAGAACATCACCGAAACAAATACCATGAAAAAGTTTAAAACCCTTTAATGATTTTAAAGAAGACGAACAAGTTTTCACCAAACTTTACAACTACAATGAAACATCCAACAGCATGGCACCTAACGTCAGAACCATGGATAGCTATAGCAATCGTATACATTCTATTCTACATTAGTAAAAGTTCTTGGGAAGGTGAAACTGGCTGTGAAAGTGGCTTTCGGATGCATGTGTTAAATCTTGTGTTCCTTTGCATGCTGATTGTAATGGCTTTCTTCAGTGTATAACAAACATGATTAATGTAAATGAAGTAATAATTTTATTTAACTTATAATACTTACACTCCAAGATTTATAAAATGCGTCCTTGCTTGAATATCAATTGCAACAGTCGCCTATCCCTTTTCACATGCATCGTGAAATTACTTCTGTCACTTGCACCAGCATCAGTAATGACCCTGATAACTATTTTTTCTCTTTGGAAAACCAGTTCTATACAGTGTGAGTTTGGGGATGAATGAAAGAGCATGGGCGATGTTTAAATTAACTTTGAGTGATATTTTTGTGAACTATTACATATTTTACACACTGTGTTTGGGCTAAAATAATGGACTTTGACAGACTCAATAAATTCACATGACTGTACTGATTTTATTTTGAGAAATCGACCTGAATAAGTTTCCTTTATATCCCACAGGCTGACTGTTGCAGCATGTTCAGTATTGGGCGCATTTTGAAAAGTTGTTCCGGCGGATGTCAGTTACTGTGGAGTGATCCCAACAAACAAGCTGGGGAATATGATGCCGTCAGCAAAGATGACAAAGAGGAGGCATTAGAGCCCGATTTGGAACCACTATCCCCGTCAGATATTGTTTTATCGCAGCCAAATGGAGGACGAAGAACGTCATGGTCACTAGATATGGAATCGCCAATAGTTAGAAATCAATCTCCAATCGTCAAAAATGTACCTAAAACATCTTCATTAGAAAGAAATCAATCATTCAATGGACAAAGTTCGGTGGTGAAAACAAAGACACCACCAAGAGATGCTTTCACAGTTTCAAACTCTCCCATAGTTAAAAATAAAGCATCGCCGCCTAGACTCTCGCATACGGACCAAATTCCTCCAGTTGTGAAATCAAAAACTCCTCCTAGAAGTGCTTTTAAGATGTCTCAGTCCAGTGAAAAGATTTATGAGACGGACACTTCCGACAAACTTGTAAGCTCATCAACTCCGGATTTAAGTACAAAGACTTCTGCATACGGACCAACAGTACATTCATCTAAATCGTCTCCAAAAAAGACGACAAAGTCTAATTCCGAATTAGCCTTACAAGTCGTATCAGTAGTGTAGACATTGTAATGTTATGTTCTTAACCAAGTATAAAAGTATTGACTTTAGTGCCAAATAGGGTATGAGTACAAACTTAAGGATAGCAAATCATTAATGGGTGCTAACATTGTGATAGAAATTGTCATGTTATGTTATGTAAATAAGTTTGATAAAGAACCTGAATCAGATATCTGTAAATAAGATGTTTTATAGAAATTGTATTGCTTTCAAAACAGAAAGTTTTAAGGGGTACACTATAACTAGATTAACTATGGATGGAGAATTATAGTTCACCAAATGATATTTGCCTATCAATTAAAAATTTCACAATGAAATGTATCATATTATATATCATTGTGTTTTTATTTTTTCCTGAAGCTGTATTTTTACTTGAAAAAAGCCCAATAATGTGGGTAATGTTAATTTTTTGACTTCATATATTTTCGTCATTTTGGGGGTGGAATCAACCAATGGTATCGGATAACAATTATGATAGACTTTTTTGTGCGGGTGTGTGTGTGTGTGTGTGTGTGTGTGTGTGTGTGTGTGTGTGTGTGGGGGGGGGGGGGGGGTTATAACAGATAAAAAA
>JAULBM010152929.1:0-18125 GCA_032357055.1 Geukensia granosissima | reverse complement strand
CATATACCAATTTTAATGTCTTTGGTTTGACCCGGCCGGGGATCGAACCCATGACCTTCCGCACTCGAGGCGAGCACTCTAACCATTACACCACCAAGGCGGTCGAGGAATGATTTGAAAAAAAACCTTAAAAATCATATATACACACACACAGTGTTAGAAATAAAAGTTTTGTCAAACCTGCCTGATGGGCAAGTGCTGGTCAAACTCAGCTTGCAAAACCTGTGTAAACCCAGCCCCATATTTAGACCCAAGATAATAGTATCTAGGCAAAGAAAACCTTCCAATCCGGACTCCTGTCTTAACTGAACAAATTCTTTTATTTGGTTTAGACAGGTTTCACTGTACTGAACATTATGGGGATGTATTATATCTTACTAGTCTGATTGACAAGTTGCTGTTGATTTTTTCATGCCCATCACAATAACAACTTTGTCAGGCAAGGGGGCATGCAGATATGATCATCATATGTCAAACACTGCACACACTATTCTACAATGGAAGTGTTTGATTACAGTATTGGCTTGTTAGATAAAGTCGCCAAGATCTATTTCCTTAACAAACAACACAGCAATCATAATATAAGTAAACAGTTCCAGAAAGAAATTTTCAGATTTATGAAGCATGTAACAATAAAGCCAGTTAATACTTTATGGTAATCATTAAGTTCACATTGTTAATGAATTATCCCATGAAATCTAATGTATCCCAAAAACTTCTTCAATATATCATACAAGAAAGAAAATTGTCACTCAACGACTACTATTGCTTACTTACAATGTTGTGTGCCCATAATGAGACCCTACAGAGACAATTTTAGTTGTGTAAATAATGGATTTTTCGATGGATGTTTCCTAACAATGTTTATATATATGAATTACATCAGACAGTCCTAAATTACATTACATAATTAATATTTAACTACTCCGATTTAGAGAGCAAACAAATATTTTTAAACTTGACTCAACAACAATTTAAGGAACTATTTGTTGCTTGATTCAGTGGCAAATGTTTTATGGATATTCAGGACAAATACCACTTGGAATCATGAGCATCATGATCACTAGTCCTGACTGTGGTCAACAACTAAATCTATATACTAAATCTTAGTCTCAAAATTTTTTTTTTTAATTCATCATATTTGAATTCTGAACCATGTTTATGGCCTGTAATGAAACTACCAAGGAATCCAGTAGAAGCCCTACATAATAAGGATATAGAATCTTCTAGTCTATTTCAGTCAATTTTTTGTATTGTGGAAAATAAGACCAACCTAGCAACAAGATCAACTGCTTGACAACTTGTTAAACAAATTACCTGACAAACAGAAATTCATCAATATATTTCTTAAAGTCGTCAAATTATCTTACTACAACAGGAAAACATAAAATGTCCCTTTGTCAGCGAAATTTGTTTGGTAGTTGAAGCACTGCAATTAGCTTGACAACACTACAAATCCAAGTTTTTACTCATATTGTATTTAAAAAATAGATGTAAAATTTGCCAATGCTTGACTGAAAAACTTCTTATCTTTTTAATTCCTGGGAAAACATTTTTGACACAAATCCCTTAAGAAAAGACAACACTACAAATCAACGTTTTTACGTATGTTATATTATATTTATAAAATAGACGTAAAATTCTGCAATTCAGGACTGAAAAACTTCTCAACACACATTTTTTAATTACTGGGAAAATAATTTTGACACAAATCCCTTAAGAAAAGAAGATGACTTAATCAGACAAATCTTAATAAATTTCTTTCAATATATCTTATACTGACAATAGAAAATGGTATCTTCCCAACCAAATTCAGTCCAACTCTATGCTTAATAAGAAATTCAACATTAATGCAAAAGCTTACAAAATAATCTATTTCAATTTCAGTGAAATAGAGTTAGAAAAGAAATTTTCAGGAGTAATCCTAAATTAATGAAAGAATGTAATCCAGACAGTATCTTCCAATTTTCTTAAATTCAAAATCAACAGTAAAAATATAGTCCTAATCAACTTGCCACTGCAGAAAGTAATCCATTTCAATTTAAATTTGTTTGAAAAAAGTTGGAAGATGCATCGACTGAATGCATGTTAAACAGACCTAACTAACTGAAAGCAATCAATTTTATTTTACATTTATTGATACAAGATTAAGGATATATCTGTAAAGTGCATGTTGATTGAGAAGTACCAGCACATTCCTTTCTCTTCCTAAATTAACCTCATTTTACAAATAAGGTCATCACAATTAAATCCTATAAATGACGTCAGTAAAGTATACTCAAGAGAATAATAGCAATTAAATAAGCAAAATGTTTTTTGTCATTAAATTTTTTATTTCTTTCATTTACTCCCTATGTATTAGGATAACTTGGAAAATTTTCATCCTTGAAAGTGAAGAAAAAAATCTCACACCTGATATTCCAATGAATTAGAATAGCAATTCATTGGTCTGGCCTTAAACAACACATTGAAAAGCAGATAATTGGGAAGAATTTCTCTGGCATGGTAAGGGAAGTGTGATGACGTCAATCAGAAGACAGAATGATTTCCTTATTATATGATGATTTACAAAGTGTGGTTTAGCCATGTGAGGGAGAGAAATCCTGTTTTAGTTCAATCAATGAATAAATTCCTTATTATATGATCATGGTTTACAAAGTTTGGTTTAACCATGCGAGGGAGAGGAGTCCTGTCTTAGTTGGATCAAAGAATGATTTCCTTATTATATGATCATGGTTTACAAAGTTTGGCTTAACCATGCGAGGGAGAGGAGTCCTGTCTTAGTTGGATCAAAGAATGATTTCCTGATTATATGATCATGGTTTACAAAGTTTGGGTTAACCTTGCCAGGGAGAGGAGTCCTGTCTTAGTTGGATCAAAGAATGATTTCCTTATTATAAGATAATGGTTTACAAAGTTTGGTTTAACCATGTGAGGGAGAGAAATCCTGTCTTAGTTCGATTAAAGAATGATTTCATTATTATTTATTATATGATCATGATTTACAAAGTGTGGTTTCACCATGTGAGGGAGAGAAATCCTGTCTTAGTTTGATCAAAGAATGATTTACTTATTGCAACATGATTTACAAAGTGTGGTTTAACATGTGAGGTAGAGGAGTCCTGTCTTAGTTCGATCAAAGAATGATTTCCTTATTGCAAGATGATGTACAAATTGTGGTATAACCATGTAATGTAGAGGAGTCCTCACACTAAATCCTGTCTTTGTTTGCAGAATTATTTCTATATTTGATAATGTGCAATTTTTTTTTTAAATGGATAAACATGGGATGTTCTATAATGAAAAATATCTATGAAAATGAAAAAAACATGGGGTAAATGTCAGAAATACTGCACTCCAACACATGAAAAACAGGGAATTAACAAATCTAGAGATCTCCACAAAGCCTTCTACAAGGGTGAAATACCACTCCTTGTGAAAGGCTCTAAATGACCCAAAATAAAAATCTAAGCTTTTTTTTTAGAAAAAAGGGTTCAGGGAGAGGTTGCATGAAATATACAAATATTTCAGACACCAGATGCTCCTTCCTTATTAACCAACTTAAACACACACAACTCAGTAGAATTTGGTCAGCATTCCTTAGAATTTGGTTGCAGTTCAGTTGTTGAATGGAAGACTCTGCATGTATACCTATTATACCAGGTCCTTTCTCAGTGGTGGCCATCATGAGTTACAGATAAATAACAGTTGGCCATTTCCTGTTAAGGACCATCTGTACACTGTTTGGTTTACATTTTTTAGGCAGTTTATATAAGAAGATATACTTCTGTAAAAGGGCATCAGACTAAGTAACATCACTTGGCCACACACAGTCTCTGGTAAGGAGTGTTATTGAATTAAATAAAAGTTTGGTTTGTTGAACTTACACTATTTAGGTGTATTATCACACAACTCATTTAAGTATTTTAATGAATACAGAAAAGTTTTAATGAAATTCTGATTGAAGACTTAAGAAGAAGAACAAAGTCAAGTTAGGAACCACAATTAAGAAGATTATTGCAGAAGACTGAACTAATTGGTGTTATCTGATATATAACACCTCTTGTATGAACTATTAAAATGTACTTATAAAAGTAATTAAAATTGAAACAGTAATATTCAATGAACATTTCATTTAAAAATTCATGACAAAGCCAGTCCTATTTCAGTAGATTTTTGTCCTCTGATAGCGATTCAAACATAAAATGTCGAATAAGATATTGAACAGAAACTTGCACTAAATATGCAAATATTCAATTTTACTTTGAAGAAAATTGTCTTATAATGATGCAAACCACAGTCTTAATGGAAGTATTTTCTGCACTGTAACAGACAAATAGAATAGTTCTCTTTGCATAATAGGCTTTATATCGCTTCTGACTACTTCAAATGACAAAATCGTTCTTCCGTCTGATTCAAATTTCTTCTTTTATAATGATTTTTGAACTGATCGCTTCTTTGCAAATAAATATTAATGGTGAAATGAATATTATGTTCACCCGTTTTGATAAGCTCAATAGCCATTTTCATATCTTTTCATGTCGGCATATGATGAATACCACTAGTCTTCATAACAATTAACACTTAAATAACATATTTCTTCATGATGATGATAGTTTGGTATGGACTCCAGTTAATTATTGAAGGTCCAGGGACCTGTAGAAGTTTAAATTTGACTGTCATTTTTTGTGGATGGCTGTCTCATGGACAATCATGCCACATCATCTCTTATTTTTTATGGCTAAATTTCTTAGTTTTTTCAGAAATATTAGTTTTCTAACCATTTGAATTTAAAAAAATAAATCTCAAAGATATGCAGAAGCAAATATTTTTACATAGGATCAGCTAGTAATTGACAGAAACAAGCAGTAAGCCATATTAATGATCTAGCTCTATTAGTAGCTACTTCTGATTCATGTAATCTGCTAATTGTTTACTTCTCCTGTGTGGCTGTACAAATAACCCATTAGTGTGACAATTCTTACTCATTCGGCATTATAATGAAGAAACTTAGCTTGATTCCCTGATGTATAACTTCACATTTTTTTACTTGATAGAAACTGTCACGAACAGGTTAGCGCCTATTAAAGAAGTTAAAGGATGCTGAAATGATTGATTCTGTAAATTATTAATATCCTGTAAATTAGTGGATTTATCTCTCACAAAAGAAACATTTAAACTGGTAGCAGAATTATTCTATAGCTAGTGGAAAGGTGTTTTTAGTCTGTAATCATATATTTAACAATATTTATCAAAGAAATCAACACTGCAACAAATCTAACTATTTAAGTAATTTTCTAAATTTATGAACTAGTTGCTTTTTACTGAATGAGATAATTTTCAAATTCAGCCTATATATCATGAACTTTCTATTTCAACATGAAAATTGGAACAACAACAGAAAAAATATTATTCAACAATTACTCATCAACTTTTCTCTTGGCAAAACTGCTTTATTATTTCTATAAGTAATCAATTATTCATTTAGATTCTTAAAATCTCAGAGAATAAGCCAAAAATGACCCTTCTTTTACCAAGTTTTCAGGTACAAAATCGGACTGTACAAATGGGTGGTATCAAATAGAAATCTCTAAACCAACAAAAGCCACTTGCAAGCAAACCAAATATTACATGCCACATGCTAAAAAAAATGGAAACACTTGACCCAGATGGAAAGGGAATGCTCTCAAGACAAACAGCTACCACTTAAGACCACAGAGGTGGTGTAGATGTATAATGTATGGAATAAACATAATTGAGAAAAATTTATTTTAATCTGATCTGTTCATATAAAGTTTATTCCAATATTTTGTTTTTAGACTGATGACCATACACATAATTATTGTACTGAACAAATAATGTAGAATTATTTAACAGCTGTTTTCATGGAAAATCTTTTTAACTACAACTCCAGAAATGTTCTCCTTTTAAGCTTTAGGAAACTGAAAAGGAATTTGCCACTGAATAAATGCATCCTTTTATAAATCCAATTTTCTGCCAATAATTAATAACATCTCTCATATTTGTCCTATTGTGTTGGATATTTTTGTTTTTCTGTTGTTTGACAGTTATTGGAAACAAACTCCTGATATGTCTGTTTGATATTGACACAAATCAATTTATCAAATTCCAACTCACTCAAACTACAGATGTACTGGACATTAATGAAGCTTGACCAAGTACACTTTTTATGTATACTGACAGACTTTAGAAATGCAACACTTTTATTAAAGCCTTAGCAATTTCATATAAACATAATCAATGTATCTCAAAAAGTGCAAATGAACTACCAAAACATTCCAGTACACTGCTTAGCAATTCTTGTAGTCTGTGGAGAACTTTGTTAAGAGTATGATTAAAATTTACTTGTGATTTAAACTTTACATGGATAAAACTAACATGCAAATGATCTTTGACACTAATGTTTCTAATTATTTGTAAAGATGGTCTTAAACAATAAAAATAAGCATAATTGATATTTTCCAAATTTGAAAATCAGTTCTAAACTTTGATTTCTGTTAAAGACAACATATATGTTTATCTGTTACATTAAAATTCCATTTTTAAACTAATTTGATTACAAGTTTGTATTTTCTATTATATAGTTTGGAACCAACCTCTTATAAAGTGATTTAATAGATTTTCTATATCTACCATACAGTTTGGAACCAACCTCTTATAAAGTGATCTAACAGATTTTCTATTTCTACCATACAGTTTGGAACCAACATCTCAAGAGTTTACACAATCAACTCAACACATGATTCACACTATATGACAGTCATAGACTTTCCCCCTTCTTTGGAGGAAGGTAATCCTCATCATTTTAATCTCCAACAGTCTGGTATTTTTCTTTTGCATGTGGAAAGTATTTTCTATTTGTTCCATGAAAAGTTCTCTTCTGTTAAGACATAGAGGAAATGTTAGAGAAATTGTTTCCCCCTGTACCAGCAAACATGAATTAGAAATATGATGGACCTGAGACATAAGAACGTACTGACAAACGTACGGACAGACGAGGTTATAACTTAATACCCATGCCCCTTAAAGGCAGGGCATAAAACATTTATACAATACAATATCCTCTCTAGTAAGTAAATATATGCATAATACCTGACCATTCATCAGCATAGGAAAATTGATTCATATTCCTTAAATGGAAGAACAGAAAATCTACATTAACAATAAACATATTGGAAAAGCACTGAAACCCCAAAAATGGAAAACTGGATATATATATTCCATAAAAAACAATAATTTTCTGTTAGTTAATTCAATCCATAACAAAAATGACCTATATTTGAAACTTAATTATTATAAAAATATTGGATTGTCAATGTTTATCCAAAGCTAAACATGCACCAAGAATGAGATATTGAATTGAAACATTAGAGCAACAATTTCATTGATGGCAAGCAAGACATAACATACAAAAAAATCCTGCACTTGCACTTGCAATCTGTCTCAGGGAATATTATGGTGGGTGTTTCTGTAAGCAATAAATAATCATATTTACAACCTAATGACCAAAACAGAAATATTAAATTCATATTTAAATATTATTGATTTGGGTCAAAGCTTAAAACAGCTCACAAACAAATAATACAATATGTACTTGTAATGCTTCATTAGCTGGCAGCTTAGAGCCTTAACACAACTTAACAATAGATATTTCATCTTCAAAGCACTTTTTCTCTAATGTACATTTCGCCTAGTGGACTTCAACATACATTTCACCTTTGACCTTTTTTTATATGAAATATAGCTGGTGTTAATGATATTTAATCAATGAGAGAAAATTTAATGCTGTTATGAATTAATCAATAACCTAAGTCTTAGTTTCAAATGTATTTATTGCCATGTATCTGCAATAAGAGCAAATCTTTTTTGCTGCTTAATTTTCTGGTTAAATGTCAGAATGTCAATAAATGTTCTGTAGCTAGCAGCAAGTTGCAGGATTGACAGAGTTTATCCTTGTAATGACACTACTAAAATCTGAGTCAGATCATTATGCAGTCAAAAATGTTCTGAAATAATTTCAGTTGTACAGGAAACTGCAACCAATACAGGTTTAAGTACAAAATTCCTAAATATTGAACATGTTAGTTAGGCCATAAAAGAAAAATTCCTGGATTAATCCATGTTTAAAAACAAAAAAAAGTTTCTTGAGGATGGGCCAATTTTATTTCATTTTTTAAAAATTTACCATGCTGTTGTCTTCTGTTTTCAATGACCGAAAGTGTCAATTCCCAGTCGGAATCCTAAACCACAGGGTATTTCCTGTCAGTATTTTTTTCGGTGGAAATTTGAAAATAGGGTTACCGCCTATTTTGTAAACACATTCATTCAGCTCTTTTATGCAACAGCTGACATTTTGATCACAGCTGTTTACATATGAATGAAATTATGTCTACCTATAATACTTATAAAGACAAGTTACACTTAACAGATCCATCTGTATTGAAATGCTTTTGAGAATGCAAGACCCCTTCTTAGGGGGCAACCATCTTGGCATTTGTTATGTGATAGTATGCTCACCTCATGTGCCAATGGTCATGGGTTTTATCTCCAGCCAGGTCAAATCAAAATCTTAAAATTGGTTTTTGCTGTTTCTTTGCTGAGCACACAGCATTTTGGTTCAAGAGCAAAGATAAGTTGGCCTAGAGTTGGAATAGCCATGTTTCCCTGCATAATGTTGCTTTTGTCAGCTAGAACATTAAAAATCAATCAATCCTAGAGAGGCTTCAAGAGGAAAAAAGGGCACTAGATTCCTGTTACTGAGGAAGTTGTCCATTTAAAAGATGAATCCCTACTCATCCTGGGGAGACCATGTTTAGAGAGTGCCATTCTGCAGTTAAGGATGTCTTGCCACAGCTTGTTTCAAGCAATCAGTTGGCCCCAGTTCCAAAGCAGAATTTTCTGACCTTATTCAAGCCTGAGTATTTTTCAGTGGGAGTGAAATTGTTAAAATTTTTTTCAGTGGTAGTTAAAGATTCTTTGCAACAGCTTGTTTTGAGCAATCAGTTGGCAACCTGTTGCAAAGATAATTTTCTTATCTTATCCAACCCCCAGTTTTCTCTGTTGGAGTCAAAATGTCCCATTTTCCAGTCAAAAGTCACAAACTACATATCAATTTATTGTTTAGTAACTAGTTCCTGTGAGGAAAACAGCTAATTCTGTATGAGCTGTGCTTCGAGAACCAATCAATCAATCAACTGAAAAATTGCTGTTAAATAATGTACACATATGCTGTGTTTCAGTATTAACAGAAATGTCATTTAATCATTTGTTCAGTTTTATACTTTATAACAAGACTAAATATGTCTCCCTCAGAAAATAACAGATTTTCTAAAGAACAAGTTTCAATGATTCAGGTTCAGAGACTGCCTAGAGCTATACTTTGATAAGTTCAACTGAAGAATAATACTGACTTGTCACTTCCAGCAAAATATCAAATTACACAAATTACTCTCATCTCTCACTGTTGAGATGCCTTGTAAATTTATTATTGAAAGGCTTTCATTATCTCCTAGGCTAATATTAAGGAAGATAAAGAGAAGTCTTTTATGGATGATTTCTTCAATGCAAAGTATTCTGCAGACCTGTTTCAAATGTGTGTGCTAAAGAAGATCAAATTTTCCTTAGATCAATAAGATTATTCTGTCATTCTAAAGTCTGTTAAAAACCCTGAGGGTAGCTAGGATATAAATGCTTGCTGCTGAATTATTCAGCCAGAAGGAAGACATCCTGGTAAACAAGCCATGTCCTTGTTACAAGGTAGTGATTTGGACATTTCGCGACCCATAGAATTTACCTAAAATTCCCTGGTGGAAGGTTTAATAACATACAGACAGATTTCAACCTGCAGAAATCAGCGTTTCTGTGGAAGAATTACATCCATGTTGTTTAAAGGTCAATAATAAGTGTGTGTGGGGGAAATACTCAAGCATGGCCCTTTTTCTCTGATGAGAAATATCTGCCAAGTGTTTTGACACAGTCGTTTGATTACATGTAGTATGAAAATATGGAAATAGGAAATTAATTATTCAGAACATGACTTCTATTGTGATTGTAATTATGATGTATATTATTAAATACATTAAATACATATCTGGACAGAAAATTTTTGTGAAACTAGTCAAGTAATAAAAAAGTTGTCCATAATAATTAATGATTATTTCTGGTCATTACAGTCAAGGAGTAAAATTTAAGATCCTAATCTTGTTTCCTAGTTTTCTCATATTCAAAATGCTGTCACATGATGATACCTTATACAAATGAATTTTCATGCAATTATGAACATCTAAAAAGTACTTTTATTTGTTTTACAAAAGCGATATTCAGTTAGTGTATGGTTGCTATTTAAAATTGAAGTGGAGTTTGAATGCAAGGTCAAGTGTACTTTTGAACTGGTGATTTCATATTAACCAATGATTTTCACCTGGACAGGTATTTCTATCAATTACAATTGCCACTACCAGAAAGGAAGCATACAATTAACAAATTTTTATTAAGCCTCATGGAAAACTTTTATTGACAGATTTTGCTAGGCAATTCAGTCTAGTTATATGTTTGCACCTTTCTGAAATAAAGATTTCTGAATTTTAATGAATATTTTCATAGCTGCAAAATGAACTTCACCATTAACACTGCAGTTTTAAGCAGAAGGACTTGATCATGGTACACAATAGGACCAAATACTATAAATAATGAATGATGCACCATCATATTTTGGAAATAACTTTATAGATAATACTGAAAATAATCCATACTGATTAAGAAATTATGATTTTTATTGTATAAATAATTCCTTATGTCCTCACAATCTGTAAATGGCACTGGACTCAAATTTCTGTTCTGAATTTGGAAATCTGCACTACATTTCTTTGGAAGATGTCAATTTGAGATTTTTTCTAAGTCTTTTATTGTGTTATGGCTCCACGTTTGAATTATTTCTTCATTCTGTACTGACAGTGATTTACCCAGGCTTAAACTCTGTAAAGACTTTGACTTAAGCTTTGACATCACCGCATACAGAATCAGTGAGAAATCAATTAGGACTACCATAAAGTATAGTTTTCACTAAAATAATTAAATTGGGATGTGTTCAATCAAAGCATGCATACAGGCAGATAACTAAACTAATCTCTGGATATACAACCAAGGACCAAGAGTATAAAATTGTTATCAAAGGCTTATATTTCATTGATTTCTATCCTGTTGTGCTGGAAACTTATTCAATTAAGTCAATCACTGTCCATTAGCAAAGACCTATAATTTTCTATTCATTCTGTTGTCAACTACAGATGACAGGGTTTCTATTTCTCACTTGCTAAATGTGAAATAATATAATTCTTCAAAGAAAATTTCTAATTTAAATTGGCAACTGAAATTCTTCTTTGATAAATTTAATAATGTTAAGTTTTCCCCACTTCAATTTTGTTTTTTTTTAAAGATGATATTCTCAGTCAGAATACTAACTGATCTTTTTAATCAGAAATGCATGTTAATTAAAGTTGAAAAAGATATAAGCATTTGTTCCTTGTATCATACTTTCCATCTACAGACATTTCTGTTTTTCATAAAGTCATTCAATGAATAAGCAAGATTGTGCAAGTAAATGAATTTTCAGATATAAACTTCCTCTGTTCATCAACTGAACTAACATAAGAATTTCTTCCTTCAAAATAAAATACCACTTGTTGACTAGGAACATTTTCTGAACACATCCACATGCATCCCATTTGCAACTAGAGGCTGTATTGCTCACCTGACATTGTACCAATCAGAAACTAACATTAAATGACCGGAGAGACTTCTGTGCAGCCTGAGGCATAGCCCAAGGTTGTAGTGGTGCTGAAGGGTGGTACAAATTGGGGGGATTGATGATCATAATCATTCAGAAAAAAACATGCTCTCTCTTTGCATTGCACAAGTTCTGTGATTTGCAGGCCTTTTAAAAAAATTGACAAAATCGATCAAAAGTTTGCTTTGTTTTGAACACTTGTACACATGGAATCTGTACATATATTTGGATCAAATCAAATTCCTATTTACGGCATTCTTATTTTTACATCGTATTCTGGTGATTGAAAAGGTTATTTTTTCTGGGGAAGGGCATTTGTTTATGGAAATTAAGATTTCTGTAGCATATACAATACAACATTTATTCTACACAAGATAATATAATGTAATGTACATGTGATTGTTTGTTATGTACAAATGTACAACACCATCAGTTTGAGTTCTGAAGTGACAGTTACAGCTGTTATTTAGATCTGATATGTAGGAACATGCTGAAACAACTAACAAACAAGCTATATTACCTTTACTTATATCTATCTTTTTACAGGCAAAATAAGTGAAGGTCCTTACAATATGAAACCCTGTTTCTTTTTTTTCTCCTATGAACGTTGAAAAGTTTAGGTATGGTAAACTCCTGGCATATACAGCGAAAATGTTTGATTATGGTTCACACAACAATTAAGTTGTTTTAAAATGCTGTTTTAAAATCGTCTTTTCATAATTCATATATCTTATGCTTATATGACAGCAGGGCATTTTTAACCTTTTCAAGAAGAATGTGACATGTTCTGTAAAAATACCAAATTTTTAATGTGTTTTGTTCAAATGAGATATGTGTCCATGAAAACATCAAAATATTTTATCTAAGCATCTGTACTTGATAGATCTTTAATTGCGCAAAGTCTGGTTCTGATGTTTTGTGTGACATATATCAAAAGCAATTTGAACCAATAAAACTTTAAAAAGTGTTGATTTTTTTATAGACATTTTTACTACAAACAATATAGAATAATAGAAATAAGAAACTTTTCATTTGTTAGCCCAATTGTTAGGCCAAAAAGGTTGCTTAAACAACCCTTGTCCTCTGTTCTTGAGTTGTGTGTTTTTATGGACTTGGTTGCTTGCAGATGTGGAAAAAAATTTGCTTTCCAAAAATAAATGAATGATGTTTTGTTCAACAGACCACAAATACTAATGTAAGGAATTTTTGCTTTTTAGAAGCACTACAACATACAATTCTTTAAAGGTTGTTGACTATTAACATAATGCATAAAATAAAACGATGAAATCTTTAGAAAAAAAATTAAGAGGACTGTTGTACTGGAACAATTCAACTAAAAATCAAATAATAAAATAATGAATCTGCATTGAAACAACTAACTTGAGTGCTTCTGACCGATTTTCTGAAAAAGTAAGCATTCTCTTTATTTTCATGTCGAGCAAGTTGCCAAAAATGTAACAGGGTGGTCAGTAACCTATTCTATTTTCTCTATGCTAGTATAAAATAACACTAAAATAAGATGTCTAAACCTTTCCAATTCTTATATCAGTTATTATCAAAGGTTAAATAACAGCTATCTTAAAATAGTTGATTTGTTGATGAACAAATCACATACATCTTAAATCCCTTAAGCTAATTAATTCTGATAAAACAAAGGATGTATGAAGGCATGTTGGCAATTTCTGGCAGTGCTCACAGCTTCCATTCTTCACATTAAAGTATTGGATTATTAATTAGTCTACAGGTACATATCACTGAACTGTTTGAAATTCTCTGTTTTGAAAAAAACAATTGAGTAAATAAAATATTTTGAACTCAATTTTCAAAACTACTGTCTCAAATTTCTTCATGTAGCCAGGAACTTTTTATGGGAGCCAGCCAGGGAACATAAGTAAAGGCCAAGGCTTGCAAAGATGTATTTATTGGTACTGATTGAAACATGAATATGGAAAAAAACCAAATCTGAAAAAGAGATGCATTTAAAAAAAATTAAATTCTAATAAATCATGAAATGATGCTACTGAAACTTCCCAAGAATGAGGGAAAATTTTTGTGGAACTAGCAATTTTGATAAGGATGTTTAATTGATAAAAAAAATTGCAAAATCTTGTTTCCATAACAAAAAAAATGATCTTTGATGGCCTAACTTAAGATAGGTAAGGTAGTATTTACTGGTGCTGGCTTTTTACTAATATATAAAGAGACAGTAATGTCTAACAAGCTGAATAAATTGGCTTTTATTCAAACAAATCAACAAGGCTGGCCCAACAAATATTGTAAGAATTGGTCATAATTTCGAACAAATTATTTAAGCTGATCTAACCATGCAGTTTTAAGCAAATGCTTTTTTGTGCTGGTCTTCAAATTAATGAATTAATGGTCTTGTCTGACTAGTTCCCTTCTGCTTTTTTGTTGTTGGTATTTTCAAATTCTATTTATTGGTCTTAATTTCAAACAAATGAACTATTTAATCTGAGATAACTGAATGAATCAAAACATAATTTCGGACAAATTAATTATTTATGTTGGTGTTACTCAAGTTGTATGAATTGCAGTAATTCTTATTACAAACAATATTATAGCCCAAATAAACTAAATAAACTGGCTGCAATTTTTAACTATTTAATGATTTGAGCTGACCTAAGTATTTGGCCATAATTTCAAACAAATCTAAAATGATTTGTACTAGCTTTCCTACAACTTGTAAAAGATATAGCAGCTGGCATTTGTAGAACTTCATTATGTTAGCCTCAGGTAGAAGCAAAAATAGGAAGACCTTAGAATGATTTTATGAATCCTTTGTTGGAAATGAATAGTACAAACTGACTATAATATGTCTTTAAACACTCTATGGAAATATAAGGATTGGCTAAAAACTGTGCCTTCTAATTAGCAAAAATATTCATTGCCTGTGCACGTAACAATTACATTAATCAACCAACACTTACTTCTTTTCCATCAATATGCTCACCATGAAACTTAAGCATTTTACTTCCTAAAGTTATAGAATTGAGAAATTCAGTAAAATTTAATTTTTCAAATTCTGTGATTGCGTCAACAACCAGTCACAATTATGCCAAAATTAGAAAATTACCAGAAGCCAAACTTTGTATTAGAAAGAAAACATCATTTGAAAATCTTGGTTTGAAAAAGGATTTCTGCTTAAAAATGGTAACTAGAAGGCCCTATTGTCACAGAAGCCCTCACCGAAGCCCTTCAGAATCATTTCCTAAAAGTAATATTTTATGAAAACATGTCTCCTAGACACCAATGATGCTCCCTGCTATCATTAAGTCAAGATTGACTTAATGTCATGAAGAATGACTGGAATCCAATAAAGTTCTGACAAAGCAGAAAATTTCTGTACTTTACACTGTAATTGCATACCTCAAATAATAAAATATATTTAAAACTACCAGCAACCTTATTGAATATTGAATGCTGTTAACTTGTAACAGAAACTTAAGACAACTTCAAACACTATCAAATGAATTGTCCAAACTATGAAGAGGTTACCAGAAATGTATTGTACTTGTTAGTCACTTACTTCATTTACAGAACACATTGACTGTAGTCAATGCAGCAGTCTGAAGTTAAAGAATACTATAGTATTCAGATTTATGCTATTTATTCTCATAACAAAATGTCCATGTTTAGCATTACATTACCTATCAAGGCAAAAACTGTAAACTCTGATGCATGAAACAGCATGTCAACAATGAGATCCAGCTGAATGCAAGAGTTTATGGTTTAATTTAAAGAACATCTTGTTGAATTTAATGTAATATGCACATGCTTTCCAATATCAGTATACCTGGAAATGTACCCACAGGCCAAATGTTGTACCACTACCGGTAAGTACTGGAAGATTTGCGTCATTAAAGTCACATAAATGTTTGATTTGTAATGTGTAAAACTAATTTCTGTGTAAAGGTAAGAAGGAAGCACCTGTTCTGTTACTAACGAGAATATTTTCCTCTGAAGTTGATAGTTTGGCAATGTTAGATAAGACCTACAGGTTTTTGTATAATGTTTATTAAAAATGTGTTAATTACCTCATCAAAGATTGCTCAGCCACCTGAGGAAAGGTGAGAAAATGTTAATACCTGCCAACTACGACAGATCTGAAGAACTTCAACAAATTGTGTTTATTCTTGCTTTACATAAGCATGCAAAATAATAAGGCACGACTTAGCTGGAAGAGTTTCCACTACTGATTCAGGCGTCTGTGCCTAGAAACCATTTCGCTGACAAACCAATACTTGGCAGGTCAGAAGGTGATTAAGAAACCATGAGAGTTTGATCCACTCCTGCCATCTTACTAACATTCATCATATAGGAAAGAATGCTTTTAGCAAGAAAATCATTTTGTTGTCATCCTCTTGTGTATGTTTTTAGGTACAGTCTATAACTTGATGCCTTCACAGACATATACTGAGAAATGAATGCGCATTTGAATGCCAATTGATGAAGTCAAACATAAACATGCATTGAAATCATTGAAACATTGAACATTCCCTTGATGCGCATTCGATAATTTAAAATAATACGCATTAACTGTAAACGCAACATTTTCATGACTTTAACCAATTTTAATTTTCATTTCTTATAAAAGTTAGAAATACTAAGAAGACAATACTTAAATACCTATTAACTAGAAACTAGACAGAATTTAGTCATAGACTAGAGATAAAACCAAATGCTGATATATGAACTTGCTTCACAAATAGAGATTAAGGGAATGTTAAGCCTAGTGAACTGCTAAATTTCATTGACATTTATGGTACCAGTTACTGTAAGACACCATAAAATGTTTGGTGAGTGTAACAGTATATCAATCTAGGTAAATGGTACAAACATGCCTAAAAACAATGGGAATGCAACTTTAAACTTTCAGCACTGACGTAAATGGTCAAAATCAATGCTTCAGGTGGGTCATAAATTGATTTAAAATATTGATTTTGAAAATTTAAACCTAAATTGAAAAATTCAAATCAAATATTGATATTACTGTTATAATTGAATGCACTAGAGAAAATAGTGTCAGTTACATTTAATCACTACATAAGGGAATACATAATTTAAATCTACATTCATGCTATGGAAATAATTCATTTTCAAATATATTGAATAATCAAAAAAGTGTCAATTGCAGAAAAATTTAATATTTCACTTATATTCCAAAACTGTTGGAAATGTAGATATTTTGCCTTGGGAATAAAAATTCTATCAAAATTTTAAAAAGTATATCAGATTGATTATTTATATCACCACAAGGAAAGCAAATGATGTTGTCACCAGATTTTTGACAAAAATGTGATCTTTGAATCAAAATGTGGTGTTGGCTTCCAATTACTAATAATAGTGTCCATGTCACTGAACTGAATCTTATCATTTCTCAAGGAGAAATGGGTAGAATTTTCTGTTTAATATGTTTGATTTTCAGTGTTTGCCCTCATTCATGTGAAATCCTTGATTTTTTTGTGAACAAATTTATATTTTTTCATTAATGGTACTTTTGAGAGTTCAGTAAAACACATTTTAGTATTATATTTTTTCTTTATTAATTCAACATTTTCAAACTGTTAATTTCAATGTCACATTGGCATCTTACATTACATTTTTTGTAAGTTTATACTTTATTTATGTAGTTAAATTCTGAATCAATGTCAACATGTAACAAAGATTTAACCTTCTGTATACTTTAGTTCTACTATAATAAAAGCTCTATTGTAATATACATCAACAATATAAAACAATCACTTTTATTCAGTCATAAAATTGACTTACTTACCTGGTTCCATTAAAAAAATTATGTCGGATAGACTTCTACTGTGCTCATACTTAAGTTAACTCTTTGGCTCAGTGGGTTAGGGTGCTAATACAGGCAGGCAGACAGAGTTACACTGTATTTTCACATGGCTGCTGTTATGATTTTGGGATGACAATAACAATCTCTTGTCTTTTTACATTGGCACCCCAAAAAAAAGTGTTTAGCTGGAGACTAGCCAGGGTTAGATTTTTAACAAATAAATCTGGGCACAAAGCAATTTTCTGGATTTTCTAGGGGCTTGTCCCAATTTACTTATTATAGTTGTTTTAACCAATTTTAAAACATCGTTTCAGCTTTTTATAGCAATAGCTAGCTGGACAGTGTGGGTAACGCCTAATGCTTCAGGTAGTTTTAAAGCAATAGCTAGCTGGACAGTGTGAGTAACCCCTAATGCTTCAGGTAGTTTTATAGCAATAGCTAGCTGGACAGTGTGAGTAACCCCTAATGCTTCAGGTAGTTTTATAGCAATAGCTAGCTGGACAGTGT